>JADLZL010007531.1:0-15873 GCA_015844335.1 Chrysopogon serrulatus | reverse complement strand
CTTCCTCGTTCCACCATGGACAGCGACCGCACCACTGCTCTGGCCACCCCTCCCATGGAAGACCCGCCCTGCTCCCTCCGCCTCCCATCCAGCCCCCAGATCCACCTCCCATGCTGCTCCTGCCATGCCTACTCCCTCTGTTCCTCCTCGGCTCAACATCTCTTTGCTATAGCGGAACATCTGCCTATCCAGCTGTGCAGGAGATCCGATCCAGGCAGCTGGATTGATATCCGTCCCCATCAGCTTCCGGTGGAGATTGATCCTTCCCGACGCCATCGTCACGGAGGGACCAGCTGATCGAGCTGACGAGTCAAACTAGAGCGTCGTCGCTGTCCGGCCTGCGGCGCCCGCGGCCAAGCGAGGGCCTGCACTGCTCTGTTGGCGGCCCTCTGGTTGAAAGCACTGCGTCCTGCTCCGCCACCGATTGTTGCGCCGCGAAGGAGCTGATCCTGCCCACCTCCGACTCAGCAATCAGAGCCCGCATCTACAACGTCCACACTATGAAGCTTCACAGCAACACACCATGGCTCAGGCGCGCGGCCGGGCAGGGCGCCACCGGTGCCATGGCGCACCTGGCATGGAGTGCCGGGCTCCGGGTGGGAGGCTTCGCCGTTTCTACCAAGCGGCGCTTGTCCGCCTTCTGCGAGGCATCGCACAAAAGCTCAAGTTTGTTTTATTTCGGAAACTAGGAATGCTTCAGTAACAAAAACTGCCATGACGTCCGCTTCAATTATGGCCGTGCTATGCTGTTGTTGTTTCCTTCTCCAAGGGCCAATCTGGTGGCCTTTGGTTAATCTGGAACCATAAGAAGTTGATATCACTTGTTGATGATCATAGTCATAACTTCATCTTTGCCTTGTGTTTCAATAAAATAAGCATGGAAAGCGGTATGTGGTTTAGCGGAAGGTGTGTGTCTGTATATGGAGGCCTCGTCATCAAACTACTTCTGTTATCTGGGGCCATGTTACTGGACTTTGTTATTCAAAATAACTTACGATGTTTTGCATGGGCGATCTTAATGAACAGATATTGTATGAGAAGCTAGGTCCTACTTGTGCTTGTGTTATCGTATCAATGAATTCTGTCGTATGTTAAACTGTGGTTTTATTGATCTTGGTTATAGTGGCCCTGCCTACGCTGGACTAATAAAAGCGGTTTTCTTCTATTCCCATTATGAAAGACTTGTCGTTGTTTAGGAAATGCAGAGTGGTGTATGGAGTACCCGGCTTAGCGACTATTTACCACCTTCCTATATTTGGCCATATTGATCATGCTCCAATTCTTGCGGTTTTGAAATCTAAGCAATAAGCCCTGTTACTAACAAACGTTCGTTTTGGCAGGGTGGTGGTTGATGGAACAGGAATACAGCGAGGTTGCCAACAAAGTTAGGTCGGCTCCTCTCGCGTGAATTCTCTCAAAACCAAGTACCTGGCTGCTGACCTAAGGAAATGGCATAGAAGAAACCTAAGAACAATGGCCTCCTTGCTCAAGTGAAAACCAGATCCACGCTCAGCAAAGCCTCCACCCATCCCAACAGAACCACACTCTCAGCAGCAGCTACGCAGCCAAGCACCAGAGTTGCTTTCAAAGAAGAAACATACCACATCAGAGAGCCAAGAAATGGGCGTTCTGGAGACCAGAACCTGCCTACTTCCACAAAGCCAGTTAGAGGAACGCAAAACAAAATTTCCCACCTCACTCAATCAGATGGCTCTACACTCCACCACTCGAGCAGCTTGCTGATACTCTTGTCAATATTTCACCAGTATCTTCTCCACCGATAACAGTACTCACCAACTTCAAGACAACCTGCAGTTGTCTCCTCCTCCTGACATAGACCAGCAAAGGCACCAGGATGGCCTCAACCCCCCTCCTGATCTAACCATGCAGGAACATCAGGCTCTGCAACATGATCAACCAAGGCACCAGGATGGCCTTCTTGACCATCCTGATCAAACCACCAGGACCAACAGTCGGTGGATCAGTCAGACATTTTCAGGTACACTTACACCACTCCCAAAACATAGAAGAAATACACATGAGATTATTAAAGAGTAAGAAACAGCGCGGCACCAGGTCTGGCGGCCTCAATGCAGCCTTTTTTATAAATCAGCTTGGAGTTGGGTCAAGGGGATATTTTTCAGACTGGTAAATGATTTCTATACTCATTGTCACATGCCTACTGAGATTAATCAAACTTTTATTACCCTTATCCTAAAAAGACTAACCCTACTGTTCCTCAGGACTATAGGCCCATCAGTCTTTGCAATGTGGTTTCTAAATTATCTCAAGTCACTGGCTAATAGGCTCAAGAATCCCTCCCCAATTATGTTAGCCAAACCCAGTCCGCTTTCATTGCTCATAGACATATTTCATCTAATATTATTGTCACGCGAGGGAGATCATCCACTCTTTTAACCTGAAAAATTGGCATCTGGCGCTTTCCTCCTTAAGATTGATTTAGCCAAAGCTTTTCGACAGGTTGGAGTGGAACTTTATTGTGGCTGCCCTTGGCCTTGGGTCTCAGAGATAATTTCATTTCTTTAATTCATGCCTGCATTTATTCCCCTACTTTCTCTGTTTTTTTGGTTAATGATGAACCCTCAGGCACTTCAACTCTCGGAGAGGCCGTCAAGGATGCCCTCTCTCCCCATACCTTTTTTGTTATAGCCATTAATGAACTATCTATCAGATTGCAGGAGGCTCTACAGAATAATAATCTCACGGGTGTAAAGCTTGGGCAAGGCTGCCCACCCATACATTCTCTTCTTTTTGCCAGGCTTGACCTTATCCTTTGTGGCAAAAGCATCAATGGAAGAGCTCACCAAATGAAAACCATTCTCTATGACTTCTGCACAAGATCAGGCCAGTGCCCTAATCTTTAAAAAATCTTCTATCTATTTCAGCAAGCATGTCTCTCACCAGCTCAAACATCAGATTAAAGGTATTTTCCTGTTTCTGACTTACAACCAAATACTATGCATCTAGGTCATCCCATGATTTTTCAGTCACAGAGATAAAAAATAGAGTTATGCCTTCATCTACAACAAATTCTTTGCTAAGTTTGGTACCCTCAAGGCTAACAAACTCAATCATACGAGCGCCTCAATATATTAAATCGGTGTTATCTTCTATTCCTATCTACTACATGTCCACTGTTCTCTTCTCTAAAACTTTTCATTGAAAAAATTAACACTATCATTAAAAGATTTTGGTGGACAGGTGTGCAGGAAGAACAGAATACCAGCTCCATTGCTTATAAACTCTTGGGATGACATTTGTATGCCCCAAAGAGCAAGGAGGTTGGGTATTAGGGACATGGAAACAGTTATCAAAAAACTTAGTTATCCATTCTGCCTGGAAGGTTGCTAATATAATAATCCCTTCCTCTCTTTATTTTTAAAGCCAAATACTATCCTAATGGGACTTTTTGGACAGCTAATACCAAAAGGCCCTAGATCTATCTTTTGGTCTTCTGTGATGCAGGCCAGGGGACCATCTTCTCACCAATTGCACTTACCAAATTCATGGTGGCAACTCTTTAATTTGGTCCTCCCCTGGACCTATTGTGGAATCAGATCTATGACCATCTTCTATCACCTGTGGTCAGCATTCCACTTCCTGCCAAGTCTCTCAGATCTTTGGGTCAAAGGAACTCATAATTGGAACCACCAACTCCTTGCCACCACTTTCTCGGACCAGGCTGTCCAATGCATGAAGCAACCTGTAGTCAACTCTGACCATGAGGATATTTTTGTTGTGGACTCCGGCTCACGAATGGCAAATGCACAACCAAATCTGTGTACACATATTTGACTGATCTGTAAATACACCAGTTGCCCATCAAGGATCGAAGCATCACCAGTGGCCCTTCTAATGAGCATACTACAAAAGGTATGGCACAGTAAAACCATCCCTCCTATTCTTAAGACTTTTTGCCTGGAAGCTTATTAGGCGTGCTTTAGCAACTGGTGATCGAGCAGGTAGATACTCTATTCATATTGATCAACACTGTTATTATTGTGGTTCAATTGAAAATGACCAGCACTTGTTTTTTACTTGTGATCTTCCCACTCAAGTATGGTCTACAGCTCCTCCTTTACAAACTAATTATCTACCTGCAGAACAAGATGGTGTTCAAATGACTTTTTACCCATGCTCATCACCTCCAGCCCCTACTGATGCTATACTCACCAAAAACTTCATTTATCCTTTGGTATATTTGAAGCTGGAATATTAATAGGTTTCAAAGGAAAACTTGGACAGCGGTTCAAGATTCATCAGGCGGCCAATGCTCACATGCACACTCACCTGTCCTCTCTAGAGTGAACAGGACACAGCTCGGCCATCTCAAAACTCTGCTCAAGGCATACATCCATCCCAAGCTATCCAGCATTCTCAGGCTCCACTGATGGCTGCTCCAACCCCAACCTAACTTGCTGACATCACGGCCAACCCAAGAGTATGTACTCTACTAATGCAGGGCCCGTCCAACAAGCAACACACAACAGCACTTCAGGCAACCAGCAGCAACAACCCTGGCCTCCCTCAGGTCCAACCACGAGGCAACTTCCAAGTTCCTCTCCTTCTTTGCCTCTGATCGGTCGCAGCTTCCTGCTGCTACTAGCAGCTTCGGCAGTCCCTCGATGGCCAGCCCAAGTCTCCAAAGCATAGTGGCTAATCAAGGTATCCAACATTTCTCATGCAGGTTACTCACCAACCCTGGCAGCACAGGAAGAGGGGACGTCCACAAGTTTGGCCGGTTCGTTGCTGGTGCCTTTCCCAAATTTCCATCCAAGGTCTGCGCTGTTACACTGATCGTCTACCCAACCTGACCCGATCTACTGCTGTCCCTCGAGATGCAGGGATTGGTATTTTTATCGTTGATACTCAGGTACAACCCCTCACAGTATATTCACATCAAGGCGGCCATGAAGAATTCCTCCTCTGTCATCTTGGCGAGCCAGCTATCATGCCGCAGGTGGTCTCAGCTTTTGCAGAATGCATCAAGTGACCATGTTATCTGATAACAAACAGTTGGTCCAATTTGTTAACGGATCTGATCTTACTCATCCACCGGATTGGAGAATCAAGCCTCTCATTACAACTCATCTCCTCCAAGGTGATTGGTACTACAACACAAATTCGGAGGATTAAAAGGGATCAGGAATCAGATGGCTGATTCTCTTGCTCGACAAGCCCTTAGAGCCATAGGTTCTGAACTTTATACTTTTCAAGGTGCTTGTACTTATGAGGCTCATGATCATGAGTGCCCATTACTTGTGGCACTCCAAAATGTAACCATTAACTCTGTTATGGTTCTAACAGCTTCTTGCTGTTACCACTAATATTTCGAGTTTCCTTGTCAAAAAAATGTCTTTCTTTGCGTTCTTTTTGGTAGCCTTCTCTTGCCTTTGCGAGGAGAGAGAAAATGAGGAAAAAAACGAAAAAGGATAGCTTACCCCCAACTCACTGCAATAACGCGCACCCTTCGGCTTCGGCCTTCTCATGAGTCATGACCGTGAATGCCTTTTGGACTTTGGACGGTACACTGATCACTGATATTATGCCAAATTCGTCAATTCTCCGATCTTTGTTCTTTGCCGCTTGACCATACAAATAGCTGCCATACTCCTGCATCCGGCGATAGGGGCTCCTGGATTCAGCTAGTGGGGATCGGAGGGGGTTCCATCCTTCTCGACAGCTCGCGCCTCATGCCTCGCGGGTGGCTGACGACGTGCATCCAATGAAGGCTCCTGGATCTGGCCGGAAGGGGAGGGGGATCAATCGCCGGGTGGCAGCAGATGGGCGTTGGCGTGGCAGTCTGCCTTCCCCGGTACTACTCTGAGGCTAGCTCGTCCATCTCTTATACAGTGTATGAGCACCCGAGGAACGTTCGGTTTAAAGACAACTTTCTTATGGGGGAGGCAAAGTGGAGCGGACAGAGGAAGGCGAAGTGGCGCAGACAGAGGATCACAGGCTGTTGGAGTTCGAACGGAGATGCGGAGATGCGTTTGCATAACCTGTGATTATGGGCTCACTTAGATGACGTGGCTTCACGAAATCGCAGAGAAATCTGCTAGTGGGTTAGCTTTTATTTAGGTATAGTAGACATGACTTGATTTATGTAAAATTCCTTAATTAAAAAAGTAAATTACTGTTAAAACTTTTAAGGGCAAAACGGCCGCCGTCGGTTGGTGAGCAAAAACAAGTAGTAAAATTACTCCAAAAAAAAAAAAACAAGTAGAATTACGGTCTCAGGAAATAGTAGAATTATGGTCTCCAGTTCGGTAAGGACGTATGTAGTAGAATTACGGTCCCAGGCAAAGGCACACAACAATACAGCTATAGCACCCTTTCCTTTACGGTTGTGGATGGTTGCATCAGGCGATAATCTCCTTTGTTTTACGGTTGCGGACGGGCAGTAGGGCCGCAACGCTGATGCCACCGGTCCATTTCTTTTTTACGGTTGAAACGGTTATGGGGCGTGTTCCCTTCTCCTTTACGGTTACGGGATGGTCTGCCATTGGTTGTCAGATGTAAGATGGTTTGGCACCGGCGTGTTAAATACTATTTAACGCGTTGCATAATTATAGTAAACCAGTTGGAAAGGAGTTACTGTAATCTCATAAATCATTATTGTAATTATCGTAACTCAAAATGGCTACAAAATAAGTTATTTTTTGTAGCCGGTGAAAAATCAATTAGCTAGAGGGGGTGAATAATGCAATTAAAAATTCTATTAATACACTAGATGGGCGGTTAGTAACAAAAATGGCGCTCAAGTGAATTTTGCGCTAGCCTACTTGAGAGGGGGAAGCCTCTAACCAATCAACTAGCAACCTAATATACTAGAGCACACAAAAAGTAATGTCCTTAGCAATCAAATTACTCTACATACCCTAATATACTACTTGCACAAAGTAAAGGGGGATCGATGTATGCAAACCGTACCTTGTGGAGTAGCCAATCACCTTCTTGAATCAATCAATGGAATTCGGTTGATGATCCAATCAACTCAATAGAGGACAAGTGATCTCGATAGATCAACCACAAGATAATCAAGACAATGATTTATCCCGAGGTTCACGGTTTAAGCCAACACGCTAGTCCTCGTTGTGTTCCCCTTTACCACGTGATTCGGTGGCTAATCGGTATCACACAAGAGCCTCTCAAAGGCGCCACAAGAACCTACCAAGGCTAGGAGTTGAATGACACGCGCATTCCCACTAGAGTACCTTTTACAATCTCCGGCGGGGAGAAAGGTCAGAACCCATCACAACTCGTCGGTGTGGCCAAGAACAATCAGGCTTGCTTACACCTTCTCCTCGTTGCTCCAACCGTCTAGGGTGGTGGCAACCACCAAGAGAATAAGCAATCACTTGGCGGCGAGAAACGTCCTAGTGCCACTAGATGCAAGAACTCACAAGCAATGCACTAGAATCTCTTCCAAAATCTCTTTTTGGATGCAAGCAATCAAGCAAGATGAGAGGGAGAAGGGTTGGCTCGACTCTAGGGTGCTCAAGAATGATCAAAATGTGCAAAAGAGTTACTCCCCCAGCCGTCCAACAAACATATAGCCACCACTCAAACAAGTGAACCGTTATGTTTCAAGGAGTGGGGCGGCTAAGGTTTCATCGGATGCTGGGATGCTAGCATTGGGCGCGTCCGACGCACAATCCCAGAAACGCAGCGGAGAGCGCCCACGTGTCCTCATTTGAATTTTACCGTTACCAGCGCCTTTGAAAACCATCGGGCGCCCGGTGCCTAGCCTTTGGCAGCGTGCAGCGCATGCTAAAACACTTTACTGCGCATCGAGATGAAACACACGGACCCTAACACGCCACGTGCTATGCCGAGAGAAGGTCCAAAAAACGCACACGCCCATCGGACGGCGTCGGCAAGGAGGTGGCATCGGGCGCCCGGCGTCGATGAGCGTTCGCTGAGGATTACGATAAGATTTTTGCTTTGCCCAGGGCCAGAGCGCCAAAGCGTCGAGCGGTCAGATGCACATGCGTGCCGTGGCGAAGCGCCAAATGCAGTAGGGGCATCGGACGTGTCGGCGCCCGGTCGGCGTCGATGCCCCAAAAGGGCATGGCCTCGGCCCAGAAACCAAGCCCCTTGCTTCCGAGTTGCTAACCACTAAATATCTATTACTTGTGCACGTATGTTAGTATTTTCCAAAGCATTTTGTGAGGTTAGAGATTGGCGCTAGATTCTAATGCAATGCATGAAGTCAAACACCTAGTGGCACTTGGATAGCAGCTTTTCGACACGTGATCACTCTTCTTAATAGTACAGGTTATCGATCCTAAATGTACTCACACCCTCATAGTGTCTTGAGAATGCAGAAAGCAAATGGTCCTATAGGTTATACCTTTGCCTTTAGCCTATTTGCCTCCATTTCATCTCCCTCTTTCTCACTTGGAGCACTTGTGGTCGTCACCATCCATCATCTTGCTCCATCTTGGAGTGGACCATCTATACTAAAGCTACACACGTGCTTAACCAAATGGATTAGTCAAGGTTTCATCAATTAAGCAAAAATCAAACTAGGGCTTTTCAATCTCTCTCTCTTTTGGTAATTGATGACAACCTTCACAAAAGACATGAATTAATAATGAATTTAGCTTTGCACCACTTGTCTAAGCATGAAATCCTTAGTTGAAAGGTATGGACAAGTTATGCAAAACCCGATTTATTAATACTAGCTCCTCATATGTGCTAGAGTTTGGATTAGAAGCTTTGCACACATGTTGGATTGAAATTGTGGGAGACCATTACTACTAAAAAGATGCTAAGGTTTATAGAATGGACTTTTAAAGCGTGATTCAATTGAGTGCGCCATTTGTCAACGCTATCCTTAGCATCAAGACTAGTGTTGACCAGGTTCTTAACTCACATCATATACCACCAACATTTACACAAAGGAGATGAAACACCACCATAACTAGAATCTGAGGGTCTATACACTAACAAATTCCATAGTTTTGGTGAGTATGCTATTTTTAAGGGACAAACATGAAAAGATATCAAAGATGGGCCAAAAGCATATAAAAATCGAGAAACGACCCAAGAACAAAGGCAAATACAAAGGAACCCATCTCCGGCTGCATGATTGGGCCGAGCACCACAAGGCAAGCATCGGGTCCCAACCGGCAGCCGACGAGCCCCGGCTGGGCGAGCCTCCCACAGATGCTTGCACAAGGGTGCGGCCGCACCCCGGCTTCCCTCTCGGGCCCACCTTTCTCTGGCGGTTCACTTTCGAGGCCGGTTTCAAGGTCGGTTCCATATGGTGTGTTATCTTTGGCCAAAGCCCGCCTCCGGTAACTATAAAAGGACCCCCCTCACCTCCTCTCAAAGACACACAATCCAAGTGGAGAAGAAAGAAGAGAGCTAGCTCAAATTCCATCTAGCCTAGCTAATAGTTTAGTGTAGGGAGTGAGAGAGGGAAAGTAGAAAGTGTTGGCACGGTGGATTAAGTACCAAATATAACCATCAACTATTGCATAATTTGATATAAAATAAATCACAAAGCATAGTTGTAGGTTTAATTCAAGGATTCCACGAGTTTTAATTGATCACACTTGTTTTTTTGTAGGAATATGCTTTTTTTCTATCAAATAAAAAGTATCTCAAATGATTTGGACTATACCATTGCGACCGGGCTCGTCGAGGCAATCGAAAGCAGATATATCATTTGCTATGACCGGAGTTAGTAAAAAAAATATTAATTTTTTACAAATAATGGAGGAATTACCCCAATGGGATTCCACGCCCAAGCAAGGCCTATGACATGATGAAGAGGCTCATGGCATGATAGATGTAACATCCGGGTTTTCCAAACACCAAAAAAATCTGAACTTTTAAAAATTTTTTCTGCAATGTCTGAAGCTTTTTAATGTAGAGCTAAATTCGACCCTCGGTCGGAGGCGAAGGAGAAGTTTGCTAGTAAATCGTTGCATTTCATATAGCAATGCTTGTAGCCGGAATGCTAATGCTCTTGAGTTTGTTTGGGGTTCCATGCATGGAAACCTGAAGTCCATAACAATCCCTTCCACGATCTTAACTACAATCATTTCATTAAACTTCGAGAATCACCAAGAAAATCTCTTTCACCTATTCTTCGTCGAACTCCTCTTAAATGAATTCCGTCACTCCTCTCTCTACGTCTTTCTGAAAATCCATTGACCCAACTCATAAAATCGGGGAAAATTTCTTTGCTTTTCTTTTCTTACCAGGGCTCCTTTTTGAATTCTCTTAAATCTTTTGACCCCTCTCCAAACCCAAGATCATAAAGGAAAAGAATCCTCTTTCTCCATTCAATTTTCTCCCTTAAAATCTATTCCGACATCATAATTGATTTCCCTCGCAAACCTCTCTTTGCTTACTACCCTTAAGTCCTTAGAATTCCTCTCACATGATCATGGCAAATAAAAGAAAAACCCTTTTCTTACCCCTTGGGCCACAAAGCCAGCCAACCAGCCCTCTCCCTTCCATTCCCGCAGCCCAGCCGGCTTGCTCGCAGCCCACCTTCACTTATCCTCCCACGCTGGCCAGCTGACGCTCCTCTCCCCCACGCCGCAGACCCACGTACGCACAGGCCGCGCCATCCCGCGCCCACCGTCTCAGCAGGCCCAGTTGGCCCACCTGGCCCACCGAGCAGCCCCTGGAAAACCTGGAGGCATCCACACTGCCTCCCAGGAGCCACCGCCGCCACAAGGTGGAGAGCCGCGCTCCCTGCTGCCTCGACGTCAGCGCAGGAGCTCCAGATGAAGTGCCGCGTGCCCCAGCTCCACGACACGCGGACGACGACAGGCCGAAACCCCTAGCCATTGACGCCATAAATAGCTACCGCCGCCGCTTCCTTCCTGCTCGTTCCGGCGCGCTGCTCTTCCTTGCACTCCTACGCCGCCACTCCTTCCTCTCACCACGCCGTGCCTTCTCTCTCTCCCGCTGCGCCGCTGTCGCTTCGCGCTGCTAGACGCGCCGCCAGCCGCGCCGTGCGCAGCTGCCTCCACGCCACCGCCGCAGCCGCGCTGCGGCCAGCCCGGCGCGCCTGCCGCCGCCTGTCGCGCGCCTCCGCGCGGCAGCGCCCCGCCACCTTCCCTCCCAGTGCGCCAGCCACTGCCACGCCACTGCTGGCCAGGGGCCGCGGTGCTCTGCCAGGCCACGGCAGGGGCGAGCTGGCCGGCCTCTGGCCGCGCTGACGTCGCACCGAGCTCCCGCTCGGACGGCGCCTAGCAGTCCCCCACGGCAAGCTCCTCGTTTCGTCGGACGCCAACAGCTCCGTCGTCGTGCCACCACCTCGACGCCGCGCTGTGCACTGCGCTCGGCGAGCCGCCACTTCAAGCCAACGCCGCGCGCCACCGCCTCAGGCCGCGCAAGCGAGTGGCCGCGAAGGCGAAAGGCCGTGCCAGCCGCGCCGCGCAGCCAGCGTCTCCCGACTGCTGCCGTGCCCGCCTCGCGCAACCGGCTGTGCGACGCCGAACGCCGCCACGAGCCGTCGAGCACCACCTGCGCCCCAGCTGGCACTGCACCCCGCGAGTCCTCCTGCCAGCCGCCGCCCGCTGAGGGGTGGACCGGCCACCAGCCAGCCTTGGGTGCTTTCGCCACCACGAGCAGCAGCGGCACCGACGTCCAGGACGCCGTGCCACCACCTCGCTTGCCGACGTGCCCAGCTCTACGGTGCACCCCCGACGTCTACCGTGCCAACCTGCTCCACCCGGCGCCACCGACGACAACCACTCCTTCCCCAACCCCTGACCTGCAATGCTGCCGGTGAGGCCTCCCAGAACCAAGACCCCCACCTTTTGTACTTTTCTGCGCTGCCCACGACTGAGGCCGGCCTTCGTGCCGTTGTCTACCACCTTGCAGGGAAGCGCGGCTGCCCTGTCCCACCGTCCGGACCTCTACAACTTCCCGGCCACTTGGAGCCACGCCCAGCCAGCTTCTGGCCTTCTCCGGCTTGCTGCAGCCCGCCACGGCCAGCTGCAGCCGGCCAGACCCATGGCTGCAGCCAGCCAGGGTGGCCACAGGTGGCTGCAACCCGGCCACTGCCCGACCAAGGGCCCCCTACAGCTGACCACCCTTGGCCCGAGCGCGCTGCAGCTCACCGTGGCTTGCGGACACTCCATACGGCCTCGTCTTTTCCCCAAAAGGTCGATCATTAAAACTCCGCCGATGTCCCCTCGGCGTCGGCAAAACTTCGCTTTTTCATACATACCTATTCATACTTGTCATACATGATCTATCTATGCCTGTTTGTGCCTTGGCGCGGATTGTCTCATGTGCTATGGATATGTGTTCTCCATAATGATCGTGATCTTCGTGGTTTGCGTGTGTTTGTGTGTCATTATACGTGAAGCGTGCGCCGAGCCCGGTTAAAGAGGTGGATTCCTCGCTCGGGCGTTCGGGCGGTTCATCCCCACCCAGAGTGATCATTGACGCCCGGTAACTGGATTCTCTCGTGCTTTAGTTGTCTTCGTTGGCCACCAGTGTTAGCTTCTACCTTAGGCCCTAGGACATGGTCATAAAGGAGCTTCGATATCGCTATCGATCACGGATCTTACGCGCACATGGAGCCCCCCAGGACCTAGTCTAGTGGGAAAGCGAACTGGGAAGCAACTATCTTGGGACGGCGGGGCAAACCCGTGTGTAGAGTAAAAGCTTATGGCCGCATGAGGTCATCTCGCCATGACCATCTTCACCTCTTTTCTTTCCTTTCTTTTTTTGCTATTTCCCCACCACCTCGTATGCTTGCACCACCCTGGGCAGGTATTCCTCGGTTCTTGTGATGACAACAGCGCGTAAGCTCTGGGCAGAAATAGCTTTTGCCGCTTTAGTTGCCGCAGTGCGTGGTGCCCTCTGGTGGTGTGGATCAAGGGACGTCTTGAGACTTCCGTCTCTTTCTTCGAACCCGCAGTCACTTGCCATGACCCAGTGAATTAGAGAAGAGTGCGGGGCTTTTCTTCTCTCTTTATCCTTTTTTGATCCTACTTCTTAGTTCGGTAAAGGCGTGGATTGACTCTCTTGACTCAGTACTTTTGATTATTGACTATTGCCATGTCAAAGAGGACCGAAATACTTTATGGGCAAAAATCCCATTTGGTGTTTGATCGAGTTCGTCGGTGTTCTATTATTGCTCTCTTGATCCCCTCCTTTGATTCCCCGTCGGTGCCGTGGCGGAGTGGATCAAGGGAAGAGAACCTCCTTTTACTTCCCTCTAATTGTTCCCCGGTGCTTAGCCCTCTTGTATGCCGTACCTATTGAGACCGTGACACTCCACGGGTCTTGGCGGTGACAACCCCGCACCACCAGGAATCCGGGGCGTCTTGGTACATCCTAGTGCACCTTGGTCAGGTACCCCTGGCGGATTAGGCACTTGTACTCTCTTGTGCATCGCTCTCTTCGATGCCACTTGCTTTTCATTGCGTGACATGTGCATTGGAAGAGGAGTAGACCACCGCTCCTTCTCTTTCGTTTACCTTCCGTTCCTCCCGGTAGCCCGTTCTCGATTCCGTCCGTCTTAGTCATGGCCGATTGGATCAAAGGCAGGACTATCTCTTTCTAGTTAGCCGAAGCGCTATGAAGTACGTATCGCGTTCTACCGGACCCATGCGAGTCGACCCGATCGACCGTTGGAAAACCATCCTTAATCGAGGGGGATGTGGCCAGGGGCCGCATTGTGGACATCTGGCCAACTCTCTATATTCCCTTGTGCATTGCTACTCTCTTCTCGGCTCCCGGCGTTGTTGTGTCGTCTTGGATCGAGGAGACCATACATTATTCATATTCCAATCTCTCTTTTTACTCACAGGTCGCTACCATATTGGCCGGGTAAGCCAGGAGCACAGGAGACAAACACAATTCCCTCCCATTTACGTGTTAATTGTTCTTACTCAAAATCTACTCTGATGGTTGTGACTTGTGGGTTAAAGGGCAAAGGAAAACCTGTTTCTATTTCCTTTTCTCTCCTACTGTGATCCTCGGGTTTCGCCAATTTCCATGGCGTCAGGGATGGGAGGTCGCAGCAAATGTGATGTTTGGTTAAGTTAAAGCTAGGATCAGGCACCACTCTTCTTTTTGAAGCGATGTAAATCGACCGCGATTGACCAGAGGCCGTCTTGGCTATACTGTGAGTCGTGATGGGGCTTGTGCTGCAAGCAACCACTTCTATTGCGACCCCAGGATGGGACACTCTCCCACGAGGGGCAAGAAGTCTTTTCGGTGTTTGATACCCCGGTTCCTTTTTGTATCTTGTTGCCCTTTTCGGGGATGTTGGATTTGGTTAGGGATTGATTGCTCTATTGCCTTGTTTGTTTGCTTTATCCGAGTAGTTGCATCACGGTAACGTTGGGCGGATCGGAGGAACCATTTGGAGGAGAGGCGAAGGGAGCAGCCCATGAGGATGACTATGGATTGCTATAAGCAGTTGCCGCGTCCCACCTAACCTCGTAGAATCCTATTAGGCATGCAATGTGTAGGCTGCTAGTGCTTTACTTTGTACAAATGGTTGTGTGATAGGATGCATGATGGGTGATAAGCCAATACCTTGACGCCAACCTTTCCCACACACCCGGCATTTGCTAGGATAGGCAGCTCGTCTACTTCATGATGCTACACACTTACACTCTACTTGCTCCATGCTTGTGTGTGGCTAAGGCGTGGTGCCGTAAAGCTGAATGCTTGGGGATAACATGGGGGAAGATGCTGGCGTGTGTCTTGGGTGTGTGGTGAGGTTGTGTCGGCCCAGATCTCGACAGTCGGGGGGACAAGTCTTGCTTGGGAAGAGTGTGATCACAGGCACTCCCTATGTGAGAGAGTACGTGGCGGGTACATGTGATATGAGTAGTAGATTCCGGGGAGGGAGTGTCTTCGTGGGGCCGAATCCTCCGGAATGGAGGTGCCATCGAGGGCACGCGGGCGTGAGCATGTGAAGATATCGTCGGTCCCTACAGGGGTGGTTTTGGCGTTCCTAGGGTTCATGGGACCTTTTTCGTACACACCACTCGTTCACGATGGGCGGAAGCGACTTGGCCCGGCTAGGCGGTCCCACTGCCATTACTACTAGGTTGGTAGGTGATAGTGTAGGGAGAGTGCGGGTGGCGAGACCCACACTACTCACGAGACAGCGTGGAACCCTCGGGGATCCGGTACCACGTCTCACGGTCTCGGCGTCTGGTGGAGTCTCACGTGCCCGAGGCGAGTGGTAGAGTGGCATCGGGCCGGTTAGGCGGCGGCTTGGTATCGGCCCTAGGCGAGGCATGCAGTCGATGATGGTGATCTTGCATGGTTCAGGTGTACAAGCTCTGCGGAGTTACTAAATCTACTCACGTATAGCCGTGTCCCGATGCGGACATTCCCGTGATTACCATCACGTTCGTTATAGTAAGAGGAGTCCTTCTTTCTCCCCGGGGTGTTGTTGGATTCGGCAGGCCGTTGAGGCAAGGAGGAGCGGGGTCTTCATACCGACTAGAGGAAGTGGAAGTGTGGTGAGATGTGTGGATATTGGATGATGTGGATGGGATGGATGGATGTGTGGATGAGATGGGTTAAAACTTCGATGAACTACATTATATTTACATTATGAAGCTGGCATAGGAAAACTACGACCAAATGTGGGCCTTTTCCACCCATCCATTCCACTTACCACATTACCAAAACAAAGCATAGGGTGGGGGAGCCGATTAAGCCCGTTACAAAATCAATGCCCGATTGAGTTGACGGGTTTGGTACAGGGGAGAACTACGACAACAATGGAATTTGAAAGGATTAAGGTGGTCGTTCCTACACTCCAGAAGTTTGGTTAAGAAGATCAAGTCTACACCGGCCGATATTCTACCCCCACTCACGATGGTCGCCCGTGAAGGA
>JADLZL010007530.1:0-105983 GCA_015844335.1 Chrysopogon serrulatus | reverse complement strand
GTTGTCAAATGGATTTGCAAAGAATTTTAAACCGAGCCCAAATGCCATTTCAAACATTGCGAGTAGGGTGATAGAATCATTTGTCTAATCTTTGCAAACACCTAGTCCATCACTTGTACTAGGTTCACAAGACATCATTGACAAACAATAATAACCCTAAAAAGCAACATTTAAGAGGAATTGAATCAAAACTGCGGGGAAGACACAAGATGGCAAGTCATACCGGACGCGCCGGGTAGGCATACGGACACGTCCCAGATATGCACTGAACAAAGAACCCTAGCCGGGGATTTCAACCCAATCCTCAACCATTTCAATCCAAACTTCAGGCATAGCTCCTAGACATGTAATGTGACAACTCTACCGACCAGATTTGAAAATAATCCATTGAACACATAGATCGGATGGGGTCCGGTTTGGAATACCTTGAGTGGAAAAAAAGAGAGATGAAGACCAAAATCCAACGACCAGACCCTTGATTCTTGATGGGAATGCAATCCAATCCTCTCCTCCTTGCTTGTTTTTCCTCGGTTGAATCAATGGGGTGCCATGGGAGAGAGGGAGAGGAAGTTTAGGTCCCGGAGGTTTGAAGAAAAGAGCGAAACTGCACCAGTTCGAAGGGTACTCGCCCTTATTTCCTCACGCATACCGGACACGTCCGGTAGGCATACCGGACACGTCCGTATTTATGGGTTGGCTGTTTTTGTTCCAAACTTTGATTTCTCTTTTCCAAACCCCTTCAAGATTGATACTTATTCAATATAATGTCCAATCTCCAATCAAACACAAAGATGGCATCCATTCTCACAAAAACTTGAGGTGACCAATCTCTTTTTCCAAATTTAGGCATACTCTACATCCAAAGGTTGAGAGATTATCTTGGAAAGATATAGTGACTAGGACTTGAGAGAGACCATGTCATTTGTGATTAGTCGATCAAGCGAGCAATAAGAGCAATAACCACAAATGACATGGCTAGGTCACAAAGACCAAAAACCAAATTCCTTTTCAAAATCACACAACCTACACATGCTAGTAGAGGTTTTGAAATAAGTCTATCCTACATCATATAAATGCACATTCTAGCATAAAAGGGCCTTAGATGCACTACGATGCATGTATGTAAACACATACCTTTGCCTTGAGCCCACAACATTTCCACTAAGATAAATCGCATCATGACATTAATTTAGTTGACCTCACTTGTCACATGATTATGCCATGAAGGACCTTTTCACTTATGATCATGGGACTACATAGAGTACTCAAATAAAGTTGTTAGTCCACAATAGTTCAAAATAGAAACTCATCTCCCCCCTAAGATAGTGCATCAAGTGATTGGAATTACTTGAGACTTGCACTTTATTCTATTTTCTATTTTGACCACCATATAGATCATTTGTCTAATATCAAATTTGGTGAAGAGATGCTCACAACGCACTTAGAAATAGTTGATCACAAGCTTCTTAGTATATCGAACATATATCAAAACATCTGGTCATACCGGACACGTCCGTAGTGATACCGACACCGCGTCCGGTATGAAGCGGGGGACGTAACCAAATGACCTTCTCCGCTTTGCGATTATTTCTTTTATTTGTTTTCATCTTGAACACCTGCATCTCAACAAATGTATTGCTCTCTTGGAGAGCCATTAAAAGCACCATATGACATGTAGCATAAGCTTTTAATTGAATCTATTTAGCCACTTCAAATATTTCACAAATTTATCAATTTGTGAACTATTTAGCGCTAACCAACCAAGTGGCTATCCTATAGGTTTAGGTACTTATCATTAGTGATGAAGATGAAGAGTAGAATATCAATTTTAAAGAATCTTCGGTTCAACCATTCATGACAAGATGCGATAGAACTAGATTGATAGGTTGAGTTAAAATGTCAATTTGCTTGCTCAACCACCCGAAGCTTTCATCTCATCACCTAGTACCTGCAGCAACAATCTAAGCACACTTTGGTACCCAACTCATATTGGGTCCTTTTATGTTAGTCAACAAGAGCTTAGGTACCCAAATCGTTTTAGTACTAGTTTGAGGTGAACTCATCACCTTACTAGTGCTAACTCCATTTGTGCCCTTCCTAAGCATATCAATAAAACCAAATGTGTTTGATTTAGGAAGATCACCATTTGGGCAATTATAGCTCACATGTCCCTTTCTTCTACACACATAGCAAATGCGCCCTTGATTTGCCTTTTGCTTGTTTTGCTTGTTGGGGCATCCATCAATCGTGTGTCCCGCTTCATTGCAACCATAACACCTCCTTGTTTCAGCTATGAAACCAACTCTTGCTTGCTCGTTGGTGGAACAATTCTTGCTATGATGGCCCGGCTTTTTACACTTGTTGCAAGCACTTGATTGAACACTCTTAGCTTGCTTGGCCAACTTGTTTGAGGCCTTTTTATCGGCCATTCCATTTTGTCGGCCCAACTCTTGTTTGGACACATAGCCCATTCATGCCCATACAATCCACAACCATAGCATAGTCTCTTCATGTGTTTCTTGCTCTTGGCTTGGCTGCGTTGGCGTTGTTTGATGTGTGATTCGTTTGTTGGGCTTTGGAGGTAACACGGTTTGAACCCTTCTCAAGCTTCTTCACCATGATGTCACGGTTATCTTGAGAAGGTTGTGCTTCTTCCTTGCCTTTCAACCGAATCACATCTTTCTTGAGTCTTTTCACTTCTTCTTTGAGCTCCTTATTTTTTCTATAAAATTTAGCTCAATCGAAGATTGGCTTGCTTGAGAAGCACACTCATTAGTACTACGAATATTCAATTGAGCTGATGTGCTAGTGAGACTGTGAGTATGAGATCGAGAGGATTTTACCGAAGAGATTACAACCTCATTAGCTACCTCAAGCATGATATGCGATTCCACTAATTCCTCATGTGAGCATTTGAGATGAACATACTTAGCTTGTAGCACATTGAATTTGCTTGATAGTTCATCTAGCCTTGCCTTAAGCTTAATGTTTTCTATTTCTAATTGTGAAGCATTAGAAGAGGAGTTAGTAACTAAAGCATGCTCAATTGATAATGTTTCATACCTTTCATTGATTGCTCTTAGTTCTTCCAACTTAGAGATGAGAAACATTTCTTGTTTTTCAAGCGATTGCTCTTGCTTCTCATTCTCCTCTTCTAGCTCAACATTCTTCTTTACTATCTTCATGAATATGAGCTTGTCCTTGTTGCTTGAGATGATCAAGAGTATAGTTGTCTTCAATTTCATCATCACTTGCTACTTGATCATCTACTTGTGCAATCTCCATATTTTCATCAAGATTCTTCACTTGATCTTTCTTGATGGGCTTCTTCTTGATTTTCTCTCGGCCGTAAGGCACAAGTGATGCAGCCGGTGTGACTCATCACTTGGTGACCATCGAGCAAGAGTGGCACTGCATACACCGGGTTAGTAGGCGTCTTCGCCGCTTCCATCCATACCGGACACGTCCGGTAGATCTACCGGACACGTCCCGTAGTCGCCGCCCTGGGGCCGGTCAAACCGATTCTTGCTCATTCACTTCCCGGCTCGATTGAGTTGCTCGTTTCTTGAGGCTTCTTCATTGCAAGATGATATGGTAGACGAGCTTTCCATTGATCTCCACACGTAGCACTCATTGCATTTGGATTTTCCATATAACTCAAAAAGCTTAATCCAAATGAGATGAGCACTCTCCGGCGGTGCTTGTCCATTGTAGATTGCCTCATCTAGAACTTCTCGCACTCAATGTACTCAAAATAACATTACATGCTATAGCGTTGAGTTGCACGCATCTCTCTTCCTCTTGTGTCAAATTTTTATAGTTGCACCAATCAACTATGGAGAGAGAGATGCTAGCATCCACAATACGCTCAACAAGAGGGCTAATATCTCTAAAAGTATTGAGTACATGAATTGACCAAGATAGAAAGTTTGAACCATCATTTTGGAGAAGCACAGGCTTTAACTCGACAAAGCGTCGACATCCTTTTCTCACGGCGGTGAAGCTTTTAGTGAGTCCTTGCTCTGATACCACTTGAAAGGACCGGGGATGCGCCTAGGGGGGGGTGAATAGGCGTTTCTAAAAAATCACACCTTCAAATGCGGAAACGATTAGTGTCGGAGTTTCCGATGAATTGGAAACTCCAAATCAGAGAATTGAACACCCTCACAATATAATCACCAAGATTATAATCAATGAATAGTGAAATAATCAGCCAAAACCCCGCAACACAAAGTTAGAACAGATAGCGGCGATCGAAGTGCTTTCAAGTGCAATACCGGACGTGTCCGGTATGCACACCGGACGTGTCCGGTATACACGGGTTTGGCAGGGGAGCCCTAGAAACTTGCGCCTTTTCGATTCCAAAGCTCGGCATCGGGTTGACACCTCTAGATGACCTGTAGAGCTCGAAACCTCGCAGACAACCTCAAATACCACAAGTGGATCACAAACACAATATGAAATAGAATCGAGACACGGTATTTGTTTTACCGAAGTTCGGACTCTTTCAAGTCCTACTCTCCGTTGAGGCAAACCGAGTGACTCAAGGATCAAGCTCTCGAGGACCACGCAGTCACCCTAGCCGGAGTCTTTTTCAACTCCCTTTGCTTGGCTTAATCAAGAGGACCACGAAGGTCTCTCTAGTCGAAGTCTTTGCAAACTTCGATTCCTTGAGCTCAACTCTAGAGGACCACGCAGGTCACCCTAGCCGAGTCTTTTCCAACTCCCTTTCCTCCTTCCACTATTTGATTCCTTCCCTTGCGGCGGTGGAATCAACCGCTACAAACTTTCCGAGCCACACCACAATCTCTTGGGTGGTCTCCGGCGACGCCTAACCGTCTAGGACCGAAGATCCAAGAGTAACAAATGCGAATCACGAGATTTGACAATATGCACAAGTGCTCAAGAAGTGGCTTGCTCTCAATTTGGATATCACTCAACCCACAATAAGGATTTGGCACTTTGAATCAATCACACACTAAGAGAGGGTTAGAGAGTGTTTGCAAAGCTTTAGGAAGGCTCGGGGAACCAGGTAGAATCGGCAGCCTCCACAAGTGGAGGCTTGGGGCATTTATACCCTAAGGTTCAAAACTAGCCGTTAGTAGCCGTTGGGGAATACCGGACGCGTCCGGTAGGTATACCGGACACGTCCGGTATGAACCCACAGCGCAAAGAAACAAGAGGAGCTTTGCCGCAAAACATCACTACCGGAACCTTCGGTCTCTCGACCGAACTTCCGGTCACGGCATGCGGGCGCAGCGCCGCGTGCAAGAGATCACTTCGGTCCTAGACCGAAACCTCCGGCCCAGGACCGAACTTCCGTCGAGCCAAGCTACAAAGCAGCGCGTGCGAGAAACAGCTCTCCACAGTGCACAACCCGAGAATACCGGACACGTCCGGTATGCATACCGGACGTGTCCGGTATGCACGAGCAATCTTGCCTCCCGGTCGGGCTCTCTGCTGCTCTTTTACTCAAATCTCACATGGGTTGGCTTGAGCACTTATGTATAGTATCTATCACCATGATGCATCCCTCTTAATAGTACGGCTTTCCTATTCAACTCAAGATATCAAATAAAAACGAATTGAGCCACTTGAGTTGATGTGATTCACTTCCGAGCCATAGCTTTTGATATTCATCACTTGAAGGTGCAATCATGTCCAATTGATCTTTCTTCTTCTTTGAGCATAACCATCTTGAGCATATGACTTGATTCCATTCATCCAATATGAGTTACTCCAAATGGACCAAGTCATTTTCATTATCCTTTCACCAATTGTGATATTGATCCTTCACACTATTGCAACCATCATAGCTTGATTAATACCTCGACTAAATGCAAGTACTTTCTTCTTCACTCTAGCTAGGTTCTTCAGGTCACCAAGCCATCGCTTGCCCTTCACCTTTGCTTAGTATCTCAAAGTCTTTCCTTGCTATCTTCACCTTCTCAAGCTATCAAGTCACATCATGTGTTGAATCATCAATTACATGCATATCCATTTATTTTGTTGTCTTCTTCAATCTCTATACTAGCAAGCTTTCAATATAGGACCAATATACATATGCAATTCAATACGTCTTTAACAACCAATCCCAATATGCTTGCTTTCATAACAATTATAGAAACCTCACAATATATAGGCCATTGCATAAAATCCATTTGCATTGTTGTCAAGTGTTTGAGCTAGATTGATCATACAACAATACATTATTTTGGCTTTGTACATGTGCATCAAATAACTGTGAGATAACTAATTTCCTGCAAAGCACTTAGCAATAGCATTAGTCCTTTAATCGCATTGTCATCCAATCATCCAAAACCCACTAAAGGGCTAGATGCACTTTCAGTACAAGAGCAACTCCTACACGGCCCTATCGTATTTTAGGCTCGAGGGACAAAAATCTTACTCCAATGTGCCCATAGAGGCTCTCAAACTAGGATGCCCTCAAATTTCCCTATGAGCCCTCATGCATATGGCCCCTACTTTTATGTTTTCACAGTCCCCCTCTTTTTTTTATGCACCAAGACGTAGAGTCGACTCAATTCAGCCTACAAATTAGTCCCTCAAAAGTAGGAAGAGCTTTCAAATCAAAAGTAAGGACCCTGATTTGAAGGCTATTGTTAGTGTCACTCTAACCACAAACAAAGCCTCTTATGTTAGCCACCTAGGGTAGTGTTAAAAGTTGCTACAAATAAAATACATGTGAAATATTAGTTTTAGAAAAAAAAAAAAAGAGGACATGCTTTGTCCGAGTGAACCAAAGGTCCAAAGCCTATCTCATATCTTTAGACCTTTGCTTCTCCCAAGAGATTGCAAAGCTAGAGACAGCACGATGCAAAATTGTGATTTTGTGGCAAGTTATATATCAAGTCAGTGCTCTAGTTAGCATGTACTATTTTCTCTGTTTCAAAATATATGTTGTTTTTGCTTTTCTAGATGTGTATAGCTTTTGCTATGTATCTAAATATAGATTATGTCTAGAGAGATATATAGTAAAAATTATATACCTTGAAAAATCAGAACGACTTACAAGTTACAATTTGAAAGTGAAGGAATGGTATTCAGGTGAGAGGGCGGCGCTAGCTATGTGGATCGGAAGTGGCCGGAAGGGCCTTCAAGGCGAATGTAGTCGTACATGACCCCTGCAAACTGGTAGGCAGTCGTCTGGTTGATGTAGATGATGTTGTCCCCTTGGTTGAGCAGGTGGCCCTTGACATCCATGTCCAAGCTCCACTGCGTGCCGCGTATGCCGTGCCGTGCGATGGCGTTGTTATCACCCATCAGATTCAGGGCTACCACCCCTCCTACACCTCCGGTGCCGGCGGCAATGGATCCGACGACGCCACTGTTCACTTGCACCTTGAGGTTGGACATGTGAGAGGCTGCGAGGGCAATGCGCAGCGTGTAGGTGCCGTCTGCCACCACTCGGTCCAGATGGAAACGTATCTGCCATGTCGTTGGCACTATGCTCCTCGTTGTCGTCGTCGTCGTATCATTATTGCCCACGACGACGATGACTCTTCTTGTGACATGAGCAAAGAACCAGTCCGTGGAGTGGTTGTTCCTGCCGACCGTGAACACGAGGTCGCCATTTTCCACGGGGTAGAGGGCGGCGTACCTCTCCCACAGGCCATACTGCCGGTACCTGTCCTTGGTGAGAAACAGCCTGCTGGCGTACTTGGGGTCGGCGTCGGGGACGTAGAACTCCGCCGCCGTCCGGTCCGGGACGCCGATCTCCCACAGCGTGGGGCCTGATCTCGGAGGCTCGAACACCAGGTCACCGAGGTCGACGACGACGGTGGCCGCCGCCGCCGCTATGGTTACAGTGACAGGAGACGCATGCGTGTAGTCTCCAAGGATCCCGGGAACCCATGCGTACAGGCTGTACACTCCTTCACGGACGTTGGCGATGGTGAAGCTGCCGTCGCAGGTGGTCCGAGTCCAGAACTGATACCCCTGCAGCAGACAGCATGGAATGAATGAATGTTATATATATATTTTGATTCTTGAGAGAAGATGACACACAATGCGTAGCAAAAATGTTGAGATGTATGCATGCATAGATATATATACCTTGCTCTCAGTGGCCCAGGAACCAGGTTGGCCAGGTGAGGCGAGGCCAACATAAGCCATCACAGCAGGCTCAGGCTCAGGCTCAGGCTCAGGCTGCTGCGTCATCGCTACTGCTGCTGCCTGCTTCTTCTTCTTCTGCTTGCCGTAGCAGCACCTGTCCCTGACCCAGAGCCGGCCTGTGACGGAACCTCTCTCGCATGCCTTTGCAAAGTCCGGCGACCGGGGGAAGCCGTAGGGCCATTTGCTCACCTCCGCCTGCGCCTGCGCCTTGGCGTCCTCCCAGAGGTGACTGTTGATGACACTATCGTCGTCGTCGTTAGAGCCCAGCGGGTGGAGGCCGGAGTTGAGGTAGACGAAGACGGGGCCCAGCACTTTCTTCCAGTACTCGCCCTCCTCAAAATTGACAACCATGTCCTTGCCCACGTAGTGCGGCCCTAGAAACACCTGCCGGCCGGCCGGCACATGTACAGCAGGCATTTGCTAGCTTATTGAATTGGATGCTGCAGGTGGCCTGCTGGTCAGCACCAGAGACAGATGCATAGTATGCGGCCGGCATGCTTACCGAGAGGGAGGTGGGGCCTGTGTGGGAGGTGAGCTCCCGCTTGAGCGGCCCGCCGTTCTTGAACTCGTTGCTGGGAGTGATGACCCAGAAGCCGACGCCGACGCCGACGCCGACGCCGACGCCGACGCCGACGCCGACGCCGCTGGAATTAGAATTATTGTCGCCGGCGATCCATCCGTGCACCGTGTTGTCCTTGTTGTCCATCGAGTACTGGTACTTGTCGTCCACCTCGCCTCTAAACTCCGGCTCCACGGGGTCCACCAGCAGGACGGCCTCCTTGTAGTCCAGCGGCACGCCACGTGGTGGATCCCTGTCCGCCGCGCTCGGCATGTATCTCTGGATGTCGTCGGAGATGGCCATGTAACGGAACCTGTCCTCGTTGAGCTTGAAGGCGAGGCGAGCCACGGAGACGTTGAGAGCTGGACACTCCCGGGGATGCTCAAAGATGGCATAGCAGTAGAACCCAGAGCTGCCTCGCAGCATCACAAACCTCTTGTCTACGTTTAGCCGGAGGAGGCTGTCGGCGTCGTCGTTTCCTCCATTTGGACGTGGCGATGATGATGATGGATTATTAGTGTATGAGCTCCTGAAAGAAAGCTCCACTTGCTCTTCATCTGAGGATACAACCTGGAACTCTGTACCATCCAACCTGTATTTACATATATATAGATAGTCATTAATTATTCTGTGTACAGTATATATCATGCATCGATCATTCACCAAACCCCTAAATTAATTTGTCGCTACATATGGATCTTTCTGCTAAATAATTAAGACATTTGTAATCAAATATAATGAGCAGCGGCAGCGGCAGCAGACATGCAGTACTCACATATCCATCCTTCCTTTTGGTTGATTTGAGCCAGGGTAGTTCCAAACCACATCCCAGTACCTGCAAGATTTTTGTTCGACGATGACAAAACCAACAATAATGATCAAGCGAGGAACTTGCTAATATATAGGAGTAATTGCAAAATCAAACATGTCTAACTTTGTCTGATCCAAAAGTTTCCATATTAACTCGATTATAGGAAAAAGCAAAACAACATGAAAACACGTACCCTCCTGAGTTTGCTTGGGTGTCATTGTACTGCAGCAGGTTTTGGTCGTCGCCGTTGTAGCGGACGGCGGTGATGTGGCCCTGCGGCGTGGACAGCGACACCTGCACCATGCCATTGTCCACCACCACCTGCACAGCATCGCATGCGTGTACTAAAAGCAAAAGCTAAAAACAAAATAACAATGCAGTTCCAATTTTGCCAAGCAGAGAAAGCAAGCGCAGGCACTCTCTTCTTTTTAATTTGGCCGATGCATGCATGCCAAAGTGTCTGGAGACTATAACTGCAGGGGGATCGGAGGCCGGCCGTCACGGGAGGCTATAGCGCTAGCAGCACCTGCAGCAGCCAGCAGGGGATAGAATTAGATTGCCTGCCTCGTGCATTGCCGTGCCTCGTCGCATGCAACCATGGATCCAACTAGGGCATCGATATAATGGATGGATATGATGGATGGACAAGGACAACCGCCGGCCGCCTCAACTAATCTTGAAGGCGGCCGGGCGTGGATCAGCCGCGAGCGATGGACTGCACTGCACTGCACGCTAGCTCCATCGGCGGCCCATCCTATCCGCCTGCCTGGCCGCCCTGCTCATCATCATCCATCTGAGCTCATCTCACCCAGCCCACCCAGCCCACGGCTGGGTGAGATGAATTGTTCAATTCCTCGCTTGCAGTTGCACCGCCCTGCTGCCCGGCCGGCCTCAACAAAAAAACTGATTCAACAATAACGGAAAGCCTAGCCAATGGACGGACGGCCGCCGGCCGGGCCGGGGAAGTGCCAGCCTAACAGATCGAGAGAGAATCGAATGGCATGTGTACTGTGTCTGTGTGCCTAGAAGATAACCAGCGAACTGAAATTTCTAATAATGGCATGCATATAAAAGGAGGACTTGGAGTAAGATCGATTAACCTGCATGCGAGGGTCGTCGACATGTAACGCGACGCCACGGCGGGCTGCTTCCGGCGGCGGGGCCGGGGTGGCGGCGGCGACGACCAGCGCCAGCATACACGCTCCGACGACGAACTTGAGGCACGACGACATAGGAGGAGCCGCGGCCATATGGTCTCTTCAGGTCGACGCTGGGATATATGTAGTAGCTACTCTATTCTATCTATCTATCTATATATATGCGATGCGATGGGGTATTATGTACTCCGTCCTTTCGTCTTTTGGGTTAAGCAGTCAAACTTTTTAACCAAGTTTATTTATATAATAAATTAGCAGTAATATTCATGACATTAAATTACTAGTTTACTACCACTATAATATATATTTATTCTATCAATTTTTTTTTTTTGCTAACCTAAATATAAACAATAACATCTATTTATTGTATTTTAATGGGTTGAAAAAAAAAAATGGTTTGGTTTGGTGTGGATGATTGAAGTCACGGACCAGTTTGGTTTGGATTTGACCAAATATACATGCTTTGGATTGGTGCGGATTTGGTTTGGATCTCGACCCACTGTCAGCCTTAACTCCGTCCTTTCGTCTTCTCAGTCAAACTTTAACCAAATTTATTTATATAAATAAATTAGCAGTAATATTCATGACATTAAATTACTACCACTACTATATATACACCACAAAACATTTTTTTCATCATAACCTAAGTAATAAGTACTTATTTGCATTGTTTTCTTTCTTTTGCTGTAATAAATTAAAGTTGATCAAATTCAAAATAGTTGGACTTATTAGATTGATTTTTATAAATTGATTTATTTTAGGACTGACGACGGACTAGATAATATATGCATAGGACTGTTTGTTTGCCACCCTGGCTAAGAAATCGGCCTGGGGCCTGGGGCCTAGCCAGTCCCTAGTTGTACGTCCAAGCAAACAAGACGTCCATATTCTATCATTAATATTTTCCACAAAAGCCCGTGGCTGCTCAAATTAATACTTATACACTACTATAGTAGTAGTACAAAGGAAACTAGCCATGTAATCTAATCTAAT
This sequence comes from Chrysopogon serrulatus, assembly GCA_015844335.1. Classification (NCBI taxonomy): domain Eukaryota; kingdom Viridiplantae; phylum Streptophyta; class Magnoliopsida; order Poales; family Poaceae; genus Chrysopogon; species Chrysopogon serrulatus. The sequence continues at coordinate 94,327 of JADLZL010007530.1, read as the reverse complement.
CTAACAGGGTCGGATCCGGAGATAACATAATCATATAAAAAAAAACTCCGTCTACGGTGGGCACATAACCCCCGCAACTTTATGCTTAAGATAGAAGACTTCTGACGACCTCTCACGCAGGCCGAGAAAACCCCCGAACCCCATGCTCTACCCTCACATAGGGGCCTATTACCCCTTTTACCCGTGCTTTGGGAAACGCAGGGGGCCATTATCCCCGTGAGTGGGGGCGGTCCTTTTTACCTATTTTACCTTTGGGAAATGCAGAACAAAAACCCCCGAACCCCATGCTCTACCCTCACAGAAAACCTCCCGTGCTTTGGGAAAACATGTAAACCTCGCCTCCGAAAACAACGCGTAAGTGCGCTTTGGGGCTCGAACTCACGCCGCTAGGGTGCCACTAAGAGTGCTAAACCAGCTGGTCTAGCACATCTTGGCAACACAATCATATATATACACGTGTCATTAATCATTAATCAATGGCCTTAATTTGGGCCTCTCTTCTCTTCAGATGACTTTGATTCAAGTTCAATCATACACAGGAACTCTCTGTTTGACTGCACCGGTACATTCTGCAGAGTGCAAACTGAGATTATGGCACGGATGTACTCCGGTTAAAATGACTTCACTTGTCGAGTTACATATGCAGATCTTCACGGTTTATCAAACTCAAATGGACGACGAAATGTTGCTACAGATAGTATCATTTGTGTGGACTCTAAATAAAAGTTGAAAAAATATCATGAGCAAGGGAATTTTTAATGCATGTCCTCTCGTGTTACATCTACATATGCTGCTTCCTTCTACATGCATATATGTATGTACATTGACTGCTTGTATACACATGCATCACGTTCTCCATCGGTCTAACAAATTAAGACTGCAGTCATATCTACTCCAATCCATATTTGTTGGAGTGGATTGTGGTGTAAATTAGTTATTTATCCACTCCAATCCACTCCAACACATGTGGAATGATGTGGATACAAGTAGTACAGCCAAACAAGCCCTAAAAAGAAAAGAACCAGCTGGAGCTCACATACATCTGGCTGTGGTCAATGCAAAGAAGCAGGGCATTCTTGTCTTGCTCTTGCCTGGTAATCGGAACCCATGTTGGATTGCCTACCATGACCCACCAGCTTCTGTTTGGCTACTCATCGTCTTCATCTTATGCTCATCAACACCATCCTGCAATTTACAGTCACTTGACAGTGCTCTTACCCATGAATCAACCTGGAAAATGACCAAATCCAATGCAAATCAGTCTCTGTCACACGTATTATTTTCAGCATTTCAGAGCTCTCTGTTACCTGTACTTCAGAGGTACTGGAGCATTCAAACTTCAACCCTTGACGGGTCAATAGGTAAAACGCATATCTCGTTTTTTCATCTTCTGGCACAAAGTTTGGAAGCTGCCCTACTTCAACAACATCACATAACAGTGTAGATTCTTGTGGGCTCAGATCTGAAACAAAGAAATGTAACCGAGTCAGTAACAGCTAACATCCAAGTCACCATTCACCAGTATCATCTTTGACTGGACCATAGCCAAAAAGGGAAAAGAAGAATTTACCTGTAGATTTGAGATAATAGAATAAACACTGCCCTTGTAGAACAACAAAACGAGGAAGCCAGTCATCCACATCAGTATCATCTAATATAGGAGGTTCTCCAGGGAGTTGCGTCCATCGCTATATATATACACACACCATACTCATTAGCTTTGAACACTTCTGACAAGAGTGCAGCAAAAGTAACAAATATTGACACAAGTTTCATACACTTCTAATGTAGAGATAGCCAGAAAGTCGTGCATATCTCAAAACTTCATCAATATTTTCCAACCTGAAAGGCCAAACATAAACAAAGTTCAGGTAATATCATCAGCATATCCCCACTCTCGAAATGTGGACTTTTCAACAAAGTGCGCATATCATACCGAGCTTTTAAGTGAGATTCCCTTTCCTCAGCATCTGCTATTTCGGTTCGTAAAGTCTCTACTTCAGCTCTGGATAATTCAATCTGCTATCCATGAAAATTTGTTAGTGCTTGTTTGTGCTACTGTTCCTACTACAATGAAAAGGCAGAGCACCTGCCACACTTGCTCAAAAAAAAAAAAATTATTAGTTTACAAGAGAGCAATCATGATTGTGATATGGAAGCAGGTAACCTTGTCATCATCCTCATTGCTTGTAGACCATCTTATGCGGGGAATGGACAATAAATGCAAAATGGATGCAGCTCCCTTAACTCGTCTTGGAGTCCAGGAACGCCCACGTGAACTGTTTATATGAGAAGAGCAGTGTGTTATTGTTGTACCCACAAAAGCGTAGAATGAGTTCAGCTACAGAATTCCATTCCCACAAGTATCACCTCGGTGGACTATCCAGGTTATTCTTACTTGTTGATAGACCATCAGGAGTCTCCATAGCTTCTTTTGATGGTACAAAGTATTGGGGGAAGACCTCTATCCGTCCATACACATCATCCATCCAAAGATGCAAGTGCTAGAAGCACATACTTCTGTAAATGACAAGGTAAACAATGTTACTGAGCTATCACATAATCCATTAGGTGGTTTATTTTAGCAAGAATACATCAAATCCGACCTCATAAAATTTATCCATGACTCCAAATCTCAACTTGCTAACGAATGAATAGTTAATTAGTTAATTGGTTGCAAGAGAGAGTTCTTGGTCTCGGGACCACTTTATTTTTTTCAGAATTACACAAGCACAGTTGTGCTGCTAAGTGATTACTAGAACAAACTGATCTCCACATGTTATCGAACATTACTTATAGCGAGATCCCCGTCCTTTTTACTTGTTGAGTTTGAGAAAATAAGACTAGCCAAGGAGGAAGGCTTTATAAATTCTAGCAGCAAGGAAGAGGTAGAGGACTCTCTACTAGTTTGACGTCATGAACTGCATAGGCAGAAAATACAACATGCTCATGCGTGGACGGACGGACAAAGTTAAGAAGCACGCAGGGGTCAGTGAATTAGGCGAAGTTCAACATACTAGTACATGCCAATTGGCAACTGAATGAGCTGAAGTTAACAACTGGTGGGTGGGAATTACTGGTCCGCGAGAAAGTCAAAATTGGAGCTTGCTAACCCCCTCCAGTTCAGTATGCCAGCACGGCGAGCATATCAGTGGGCCGCCGGGATCCCAGCCAAACGGACAGGAGAGATCGGCGAGGGGCTGAGGTCATCATGGATCGAGACAGAGCAATCACAACTAGGCACGGAGAAATCGAGCAAATATGGGATCAAACCTGGGGCGCAGGGCAGCGCAGGCCTCTTTTACTCCCTTCCTTTTGTTTTCCGGGCTTTTTCTTCCGAACGGAAGATGCAGATGGGAGGGCGGCGGCGAGTCGGAAGGGTCCGGCGAGGGGAGGCGGCGGTTGGGACGGGAAGGGAAAGGTTGGTGAGGTGAACAACAAGGGCGCAGGTGGAGAGGGAGGGAGGGAGGGAGGTGGGTGGGGTCGGTAGGCCAGGCCGGACGCGATTACCGTTTTGACCCTCCGAGCTGGCGCGGCGCTGCCGTAGGCCGGCCCATCCATACCTCGGAGCTAGTTGGGCTCGGTCTCGGAATGGCCAATCGTTTGCGATTCGGTTCATTGTTGGGTCTTCTTATATTCCCAAAAATATATTTCCTCTCTATGTAAGTGTTCTGCCAACAACATGATTAAAATGGGACAGTAATATTACAGGATAATATGCAAGTGAGACAGTTGTAACTTACAACTGGTCTATAGATCTCCAGTGACAATAAGCATGCAATATTCTTCTTTTGTTGCCCACAATACAAACGAAACGCCTTCAAATCACGGTTATAGGGACAATAAGCAAAATTCTTCTTTTTGTTGCCCACCCAAACATATACTCCCTCCGTCCCTATTTAGTTGTCGCTGTGGATTTTCGTACCACAAGTTTAACTTGATTTATAGAAAATACGTGCAATATTTATGTCTCCAAATAAATTTGTTAAAAAAACTAGATCTAAAGATCTTTCCGATGATACTAATTATGATACTAATTGATAATATTTAGTATTTATTAAAATTGCCGGCATTTATTTCTTAGGAAGCGCAAGCGACAATTGAAAAGGGACGGGGGGAGTATTTTTTGTGAACAAATGTGTAAACAAAAAAAAAATATGAGTTTGAACCTGAGATAGGTGGAAGGGGCATATGTTGCATTTCCATTTCAGCTGTAGATCGCCTTTTAAATGAAATATCAATAGTTTGTAGTCAATGTCATTTTTCTACCTCCTCTCAACTGTCAATTGAAACAATTTCACACTTCAAACCAGAAATATTGTCATCCTTGAGTTTTCAAAGGCATGAAGTTATACCAGCTAGCCAACTTTCACTTGTATCAATGGCAAAACACAGCTGACCATGAGTTCTCAAATGCCTTGCTCTTTACTTGATCTATAACCAGAGTGCACTTTCCACTTCTACAATGTACAAAAACAGCGAGAACTGGCATGGACACAAAAATTCAGGCACTTGTACCTTTAAATGTCAATAATAAAATGGGTAAACATAGTCAGTACAACAGAGAAAGCTAGAGCATTATAGTTATTTTTTCTTTTGTACAGGTTAAACATCCTAATATTGTGCTGCCACCTGAATTTGCAAATCTCTGCTGTAGAGTTCAGATAAAGGAAGAAAATAAAGCTATTGTGATGCACAAGGCAAGAGAAAAAAACAAGATGGGTCTGAAACCATTGCTCCACCCAGATGTAAGCTCTCGCATCCCCTGATGCTGTTACAGCCTGACAAAAAATAATTGGAGCCACCATCAGCATTAGTTCAAATACCTTCTCAAGCACAGAGCAACCTTGTAGCCATGCTTCTAATGCTAAAGACTTCTAAAGCAGAACTGCAGCTTTTTCTAGCAGTTATTTTTAGGATTACTATATTCTCAATGCAATGAATTTAGGTAGCCATCAATTTAATAGTTCAGGGATGATTCTTTTTTTTACAAAATAGCATGCCATTTAAAAGAAATGCTATAATTATTGTAACTCAATCTATTAATTAATATCTTAAATGGTGATTCCCGTAAACAACATAGCCTTAAACGGGAGTTATGTCCCTGAACCTGAGAACATTCACTCTGTATCAATGATTCCTGCATTGGGACAAAAAAGCCACTAAGCCATGTTTGGGGCTTCAACAGCTGAAGAAGCAGAAGCCGGTTTGAATGGGGAATCTGAACCTGATGGGTGAAGTCGTAACCTCCAGTCTCCATCAATAGCATTTTATTCCATCGAACGGCGATTTTTTTTGGTTTATTTCGAAGGATTATAAATTAAAGAAACACCATAATTAGAAATCTCGTGATGTGGTGACATCTGGATTTGGACATGTTCAGAGAGACCATGGAAGAGTGCCATGCCGAGCTCACCGAGCTGGTGTTGCTCATCCAAGAGACCCTGAACGAGTGCATGGGCCTCCCACCGGGCTTCCTCAAGCACTAAACAAGTCTACAACAATGATCGTGGCTTCGACCACATGACGGCAAAGCGCTACTTCCCGGCGACGAAGGAGGAGAACGTCGGCATCAGCTAGCACGAGGACAGCAACAATTGCATCACCTTCATCTTCCAGGACGGCATGGGGGGCCTCGAGGTCCTCACCAATGGTCACTGGGTACCGGCAGAGCCTGTTGACGGCAGCATCACCGTCAACATCGGCGATGTCATACAGGTGAAGCGGTGGATTTTTATTATTCATGTGAATAGGAGAAGCGATGGATTCTTTTAGATTTGTTTTCTTAAAGAAGGACCGGGTATGGGCGTGGGCTGTGTGGGTAGAAAAATCACCGGTGGAAAAAAACGTGAGGGAAGTGCGCTCTTATTACAAGCTGGGTCTACCTGTCAGATCACGGTGGATAATTTAAATATGTTGGATCTAATCTTAATATAAATCTAAAGGATAAAAATTAAAGTGGGTAAGAGACGTTAGGGTAAGAATCTATTTTTAATTCTTTCGCTCTTTTATAGTGTGATAGATTTATTTTGGTTGAATCTTTGAAAAATCATAGTAAATCATAGAAAAATCATAAAATAAAAAAATCTAATTTTGTTGGACTCCACATGAGTAGGTCTACATAGTGAATATATAATTTTATCGGTGCTCGGCTGGTGCTGATTTGCTATAAGAGAAAAATATTGTTCGAATGGTTGATAAGAAAAGCGAATAGGGCGATGCTATCAAATTACCCCTTCCAACCCTAGAAAAATGGCACTTTTTGCTATGAATTTGGTCAAACATTTGCCCGGAATTGTAGAAAAAAACAACACTCTTTTTTAGGACCATGGGAGTACATGATAAAGTACAACTTTCCAAATCCTAGATCTATATGATTTTCTCAAGATTTTGGAAAACATGAAGAGCTAAATAGCTTTAACCAAAGTATATGAAATAGGTTTTTGGGAAATTTTTAGTTTTTTAGAATTATTACAACACGCACGCACACTTATTTCTATAAACACACGTACGCAAACCCTACCTCTAAGAGCACCTCTAAAGCACCTCTAAAGGACTGAGCCGGCATATCGTTACCATCGGTGCATCATCGTCGATGGGAACGTCACTTACCACTTAATGCATAACGTCAATAAATCATGGAAAAATCCTAAGGTGCGAGCACCAAGATTTGATCCCTGGTGGGTAGCGTCTCAACTAGACAGTCCTACCACTAGACCACAGGCCCATTCACGGGATATTTTAGTTTCAAACCCATAAAACCTAATATCTGTGGTTCAATAAAAAATAGATCACTTTCTGTATGGCATTTATTTGAAAAAATACATGGTTTTTTAAGATTTCTAAGTTTCTTGTTTTGATGTTTGAAGATAAGAAAAGTAGAATGACTTGACAATACATTGTTGGTGGTTGCAAAACCTATGACGTCCACTTTTAATGACATGTGATAATCGAGAATTATTGTTAAAGTACATAACTCTAAGGCCTAATTGGAAATTCCAATTCAATTCCTCTAGGATTCTAGAGTTTTTACACGGCGAGTAATCCATGGTTATATCATTTTAGTTATCACATTTAATTATTAATGGGGAGGTTCATCCATAGTTTTTGCTCCCTCTTGCTTTCAATGTAGGCCTAAAAGATAATATATGAAATCATATATATAAAGAGGCGATTGAAATCTTTTAGAAAGTTGTCGGTTCACAAAAGGTTTGTCACGTAACGTTATAGGTGTTGCATCGAGTGAGATGGAATTGAAACCCACATGAAGTCTACCATAATGATAGCCTTTCCTATGTGATCAGAGATAGTATAGGATAGACCCTTAACAAGGTTCATATAGATTGAGATGCACTTCTCTTATGCATGGTGTTGGTGGTCCTTAACTCTTTTCTATAACCATCAACATTCACATAAAAAAGAGCATAAATGATTATCAATACTTAGAATTAGAGCTTATAACTAACAAGTTCTACAAGTTTTCTTGATTTATCATTTGCAGGAGGATATTATGAAAACTATCATAGATGGGCTCAAAATGATACAAGACACAAGTCCAAAAAGAAAAGGCACAATGCTAGGTGAACCAGGGCCCAAAATAGGAGGAAAATAAGGTCAAAACCCAAAATAAACACATCTCCAAATGAGCCCTAACTTATGTAGGTGGACCTTGAGCACCCCTAGAAGACAACAGAACAAAAAATGAGCCGGACAGAGGTGCCCAGGGTGTGGTCGCAACCCTGCGCCACTATGGCTCCTCCCGGGCCCATCTTTCACATGGAGATGCTTACTAACATATCAAAGGCGGTTGCATGGGTCACTTCTAGGTTCAATGTACCTAATGGTTAGTTTAGAGGTTGGTTTGCCCTTTCCGTATGAAGATAAAGTATATTCCATGGGATTCTACCTCTTCTCCCCTTATAAAAGGATGGCCTCCCCTCCTCATTTGACATCAACGCCCAAGGGAAAAGAGCTACACCACAAGAGCATCACTCCAAAAGGGCCTAGGCCTAGGGTCTAGGCTTTAGCTAAATATTTGAGTTGACTAGGTGAGATGTCAGGGAGAGTTTGGGGGGACATCGGGCTTGTTGGTGTCTCCCCAAAGCTTGCACCTCGATAAACACATGAGTAAGTGTTAATGGTTCTTATGGTCTTTTATGGCTTTTGATTAATTGGGCTTACATATACTTGTTTGCAGGTTTGTCATCTACTCTCATAATAGATGCTTTAATAGAGGGTCCCTGATAAAGATGGATCCTCCTATACGACGCTAGAGTAATAGTTGATTGCGTAGACATGACGTCTAGGCTAGAGGCTACTTTTGTTTGCCTTGTACCCTACTGTTGAGGTGGTAGGCGATAGGTGGTGACAGCCCTATCTGTCTCTCGTAATCCCCCATGTCCCTCGTAGAGCTATAGGCCAACAACGTTTGGTAGACCAAGTGTTATCCAATACCCGAAGTAAACAAGTAGAAGTATAGCTTATCTACCTTTAGACCATGAAGTCAAAAGAATCCTTCTTTACCCTTTCCAACTCTACCCTTATGTTATCTCTAGACGAACTAGCTAGAAGAAGTACCTTTGTTCTCTGTGAAAATATGATACCCAAATACTTTCAGAGAAATTGCTACAATGATAATTCCATATGCTTGCGGATTCTTTCTGTATGCATTAACAAATACCAACACATAGTAGGTTGGTTTATCCCTCAATGCGATCCAAGTGTCTTATTGAAGTAGAGATGTTATCATATAGAACACCTTGAGAAACACACATATGAGTTCGACTTCTAATCACAGTTTTTAAGAATTGGGTAATCTGCTCACGAAAATACCTTAGAGTTTGACTTATATATATTCTCTAAACTAGGGGCTGCTTTTGGCAACCTAGTATAACTAAAGAACTTTTGGCAACCTAGTATAATTGTTTATAGTCTAAAAGAACTTTTTCTCAATAGGTTCACTTAACAATATCCATCCAACCTTGTTTTAGCACTAGCACAAAACCTTGAATTCATGTTCAAGATATAGTCCATTGTTTATAGTCTGAAGAAGTAGAACATCTTTTCTAAAGAGAGAACAATCAATTCATGAAGATTCACTTAACAATATCCAAACTATATTTCCAAACACTAGTATAAAAATCAAATTAGAAAAACATGATGAGAATTAATATAAAGACGAAGGGTATATTTGGAGATCCTGTATTCCTGCACATGCCTTGAGAAGAAACAGAGGACTTGAGGTGCTTATATACCTGCCAGAGCCGTAACAGCACATCAATGAACGCCATTGTGTTGTGAATTGCTCGTCCACTTGATCATGAATATTTGAATATAATCACCCGTCATGCATGCGTTCCTACAGTGAGTGGATAGTGTAGACAACAATGGAGTTGAGCTTTCTAAATAGTAAAATAGGTATAATAAAAAAAAAAGATCATGATCGGTGTTTATCTATACTATAAAAGAGCGAAGGAATTAATAATAGACTCTCACTTTGATCTTTTCTACCTATTTTAGTTCTTATCCATTAGATATACATTAAGATCTAATCCAATGCGTCTAAATCATCCACGGTGATCTGACAAGTGGACCCAACATGTAAACATGTAGACGTTTACGCGTGTTTCTCTCTTGTAGATGTTTTGCGTGGAATTTTTTTTTCACCGTAGTCGATCGATACCCGCCCGCCATACCCACTGCGACCCCTAGCTTTTTGACTTTACAATATGCCGGTGACCAGGTTCCCTTCCGTTATTCCCAGACTCGCAAACCCTAGCCTTGATGCGGCGGTACAAATAAATGGCGGAGCTCACCGCAGAGATCGCCACCCTTGTTGCTGCCCCGGGCCCGTCCAAGGATGCCGGCAACTCCCTCACGCCGTCAGCCAGCCACCCCAAAAGTGTCCTCACCCACCGGTCTTCATTGGCTCCATCGTTGGATCCCACCGCCACGAGGCTGGCACCAGTTGCATAGGCCAAGGCGACGCGGATCGTGACACGGCAGGGGTGTGAGGACCAGTGGTTGCGGAGAAGAACAAGTAGTACTTTGTGCAGCCGCCCACCATCGAGAAGTGCCTGGAGCACTCCAAGCACTTGTTCTACACCCGCCACGCTAGGTTCGTGCAATCAATCTCCTCTTTTTCTTCCCATATGAGAATCCTGTGTGGCAGATCGTGTGCGTCATATGGTGATCTCAAAACAATGCTTCTTTTACCAATGTGCCTGATGAATACTATTTTTCCCATATGAGAATCCTGTGTGGCAGATCGTCATATCGTGATCTCAAAACAATGCTTCTTTTACCAATGTGCTTGATGAATACTAAACCTCATTGTTAGTGTGGTCGTAAACCTTGATGTTAGTGTGGTCGTACCCGTAGTTGTAGTAGTAGTGTGTGTGTTTGGGCTGTGAAAATTTAGGCCTTGTTCACTTTACAAGTTTTTTCTAACCGCATGTAGCACTTTTATTTGTATTTGGTAAATATTGTCCAATCGTGGACTAACTAGGCTCAAAAAATTTGTCTCGTGATTTACAACTAAATTGTGTAATTAGTTAGTATTTTTTTACTAACATTTAATGCTCCATGCGGTAAAAATTGATGTGATGGAGATAGAGTAAAAAAAACTTAGAATTTAGGGGTAAAGTGTTGAAATTTTTTCAACTCTGCTACTGTAGCACTTTCGTTTGTACTTAGTAAATATTGTTCAATCATAGACTAACTAGGCTCAAAAGATTCGTCTCGTGATTTATAACTAAACTATGTGATTAGTTATTTTTTTACTTATATTTAATGCTCCATGCATACGGGTAAAAATTGATGTGATGGAGAGAGTGAAAAAATTAGAATGAGCTCAAATCATCGTAATATGGATGTGATTGTGATTGGCAGGTTTGACCATACAAATTCTCTTCTGATAAAGCATTTGGATTTTAGACTCACACAAAAAGGAATCATATAATCGCTTTAAAAAAGAATCATATAATAAACAACTTAAGTTTCCTGCCGTGGTCTGATGCATGCTTTGTAACTGGAGGAAATAGTGATCATGCATGCTGTTATAATTTAGAAAGACAGAAGGTGATTCATGGAAGCCCAAGAGAGTATATAGTTCAATGTACTGCTTAAGTTGTAGTTTTACAAAGAATATCATTCGCTAATAATTGAGACATACAATTATTATGTAGGGTCATAATCAGTAGTTCTCTTTTTATTTTTTTGTAGTGCGTGCTTTAAACAATCTTATTTGTTTTCTCCTACAGACAGCTGCACTTGTTAGACGTCAGGCTTAGGCAAATTGAGGTTCATGCATTTGGTTGAAAGCAAGAGAGCAGTGACTCCCCAGTCAGCTCGCATTAACCAATCATGGTCTCCAAATGGTCTCCGGATGGTTGGTACATTGTTCTGGTTCAGCAGATCCTGTGATGCATTTTCAAAACACTGCAGGTTTGTTTCCTGATCCATATGAAACATTTATATCATATAGTATGCTTATCGAACTCTAATAAATGAATAGCGATAAAAATAGATTTTAATTGCTATCGTCCCCATCACTAAATTGTTGTTATGACAGAACTTGATCTATTGATTCTCCATGGAAGGTTGTCCTCATAATAATTTACACCAGCAATTTTTGTAATCCCACATATATATCGAGCGACTTGCATGGGTCTGATTGAGCAATTGAAATGTCTTTCTATATAAAAAGGCTTAATGCCACAAAACTTAGGAATACAAAGTTACAGTATGTTATTTGTGAAGTTGATTTGCTTGTTTATTCACAATTCATTTTCATGATTTTTAAGATGTGATTCATATTTTTATAGATAGATGACATAATGATGAACTCCATATGAGGGGGGTGCCATTGAACCAACAGTATGCATATCTAATATGGAATAATAAGCATGAGACATTAAACACATGATGGTCTGGTGCAAAATCTAATTCTGTCAACTTTCCATTATTTTTCAGGTCCTTGGAATAGATGGCTTGAATGCTTATTTGAACAACAGAACAAGTACCACATTTGGTTGAGATGGCCCCCCAACTTAAGGCTTAAGCTCTTGTTGGAAGGCAAATTTCCATGCTTTCAAATGTTGGATCCTTTTATTTACATGGGTTATTACCCTTCCATGTATATCATGTGCATGCATAAGAGAGAAAACCTTGTCGAAGTTCATTAATGCTGATAACCATTCATGTCAATTGGAGAAAATATGTTTATAAATCTAATGTAAATATATTGCATAGTTTAAGAGAAGAGTTCAGTAAGCCTCTTAACATAAAATTGTAATCAAGATACATTAAAGGTTAGTTATTCAATGAAACATTTCAAAACACATCCTAGGATGTGATTTTAGGTACAAATATTTTGGGTGGCTACATAGTTTATTAATACCATGTTTTGAATTTTTAACATCATGTAAATTATATACAAAACAATATTAAAATTCACTTTTTCAAAAAAATTTCTCTAAGATATTATTTTTTAAAAAAGCACGTGCGTGTCGCACGTGCATGTCTACTAGTTATTGAACAAAAGAACTAAACAATAAACAAAATAAGTGATACAAAATTGAAAAGAACAAATAAAGAGACACGTACTTACATGAGCGTGCTGAGGGCTCAGGTGCAGCCGTGGTCCGTGGAGGCCGATGAATCGATGATGAAAAGAATAAACAAACAATTAAGAGAGCGGCTTACCTGATGGTGCTCAGCGAGTTGCAGCAGGTAGATGACGATGTTCTCGGCTGCTCTTTGCTGGTGCTCGGGCGGCCGGCAAGGATCGCTCAACCTCGCGATGTTTGTTTATCTTCGAAGGTTAGTTCATGTCGCAGGTCGCGGTCACAGAGCTAGGGCGGCAGTCGATCGAGCGTCAGGCTACCAGGGGTCATCGATATATATGGATGGGAGATCCTTCGTATTCCCACTAGCACACATTGCATCAAATTGAATGCAGAATGTTTGTGACGACTCTTCGCGTGGCTAGTCTCTGAAACTTCCGGAGATCAACCAGCAGTTTTCTGACGCCTATTCGCATGGCTGTCAACGATGACATCATATCTGAGCTTTCAACCAATCGGGGCCAGAGAAATAGCTTAGTGGGGGTTAGGATTATAGGAGTTATAGATTACATAGGTTTCCTAAAATTTGGTGGCAATGTTGGATTTAATTAGGCTCGGATCATTATTAATTTAATTAAATCAAATAAATTATATGATCTATATTAAATACTAGTTACATTAATTCTTAGTTATGTATGAGACTATGACTAAATGTTAAATCAACTCAAATAGATGGTGAAGGACGTGCCAAAGTGCAAACGTCGAGCTGAGTAGTGGTGTGGTTGAACGTGACATATATGAGCCAACTTGGGTCATGCCATGCAATGATATGGTGCGAGATGGGCTGGTTTTGGCAGTTTGGTCGTTTGACGTAATCATCGCCTGTGGTGACTTCGAAATCTCCAGATCTGCTGTCTCAGCCTTCGGAGGTGCTCATAGGGTAGGGTTTGCATACGTGTACGTGTTCTAAGGGATGAATATGCGTACATATTGTGAGTGTCTGTGTTGTACTGTGTAATTCTCAACAAAAGTCAAGTGGACAATTATTGGAAGCATCATGGGAGAGAAATTACAGTGGTTTCTATCCATTACTCCATGGTTACATACTCCATCTTAATAACGTATCGTGGTTACTCCATCTGTTTTGGGAACGCCTAGGTGCATATTCGCCATCTACTCACTAAAGCCCAGCCGTATTCATCTCTTGGTGCATATATAAGAGAGGAAAGGGCATCACGTGTGTGAAACAAAGAACACCACTAGACCCCTCTTCTCTGTTTGAGCTGCCCCTAAGTGTTTTCTTCATTCTAGCCTCTATGCACATACAAGGTTAAAAGAGCAGGCCTTTGAAACCTTCCATCTGTCTATGACAGATTCTCAGGTATACGGGTGACGGATTTTTGGGGAGCTCAAGATCTCGTGCGACTATTTCTATTCATCGGCATCTTCTTTTGGGTGACACCACTAGTACACATGTCTTTTTCTTCCTAGCGGCAATCGACTACTTCGTCTACTTTCCTAGTGGGCGTTGAAGGGACCGCACTGCACCGCACTGTGAACGTCTTCTTGCATCGATTGGAGGTCGACGACTTGGAGCAACTCGCTATGTCGACTAAAGAGAGAGACACCATCGGTGCCACACTGGTACATCCCCCTAGGTATGATTCTATCTTCAGTAAATATGTTAAATTTATTATAACACATATGTCTAGTATGATAGTTTTATATTCATCGTGCATATTAATGCTGAATAGACCACATAACCACATATAGGATGTTACAAATTATTTGTTATTTTTTGGACTAGTAGCCAGTGGCGGAGCGTGAAGCCAAAATGAGGTGGGGCCATTTGTCAAATCCGAACCAATATCCAAACCAATACATACAAGAGTTTCCAGAAATAAGTTTTGGTTTTAAGGTACAGATAATTACTATAAGTCACAATTAACAAAAATACAAGTGTAGTATTAAAGTGCCAAAAATTTATCTTTTTTTCATCACCTCTCCCTAATTATAGGGATAGTGGAAAGTGTCTTACATCTCGCTCTTTTGTACTTTTTACCATCGGTGACTCTCGTGACCATACAAGTTAGAACAACTTACATGTAGCAATGATCAATACAAAGTCTGGTTCTATATAAATATTGGGTCGCATCTTTTGTATCTCGTGTGATGCAGACTTATGACTCATGCCCATATGAGTTAGAACAAACTACGTCTAGCGATAATACGGAGTCCGATTCTTATAAATAAGCCGACTAATAAGCTGAAACAACTAAATTTTGTGAGAGAAAAACACTGTTGGAATGGTTGATAGACGACTGATAAGCTCAAGTGAACAAAGTTTTTGCTAGTTGGTATATATCTACCAAGTAACTCATAGAACTACTCAATAGCTTGTTTTCTTCCCATTATCTGGCTTGCATGTGGCCTATTCCCTATGCCTTTAGCTAAATTAGTTGGCCATTTAAACTTACGGTACAGGATACCTTGCAGAGTAGTATATATGTCTTCGATATTTTTTTTGCGTGGCAAGAGGGGGCCGGAGCCCTCTATGGCCTAACGTGGCTCCGCCCATGCTAGTAGCTATGCACGTGCGGCACGCGTGTCATATGATAAAAATTGTTTTTATTATGAATACGTACATATTCATGTTTAATTTTTATAGAGGTAGATTAATATAACATATAAAAATTTAATAAATATTTTTTTTTACTTTAATAGATATTATTTGTTACTTTTATTCATCACAAATATATATGGACGCTTATGTAGGCATAATATAGTGCAGTGCTAAGTTCGTAAATCTCTTTCACAATTTACAAAAAGAAAACATAAAAGCATACATTTAATGCCATCTAAAATTAATCATGCCTGGAGCATAGATTTTCATTTGTGTATCTATGATACACATGTTAAAATTCAATATTCAAGAGGTCAATTATTATAGGTTTTGTTGCAAATATAAGATTCAATCTTTTTAGAACTAAAAATAGGCTAGTTCAAGATACATGAGAAGAGCATAACATTTTGACCAGAAGCATGTGTTGGCATTAATTGACTTGATTAGCATCTCTTTTTGACCAAAAGCTAGTAAGTTCACCAAAGGCACGTTGCCAAAATATTTGCTATGATAATATAACTATTTTATAAATAATGATGAGAGAAGTACCTTATCTGTTTCAAAATTCTAAATTAAACTATATTTTCAAGCACCAGATGTGTCTAAAGAGAGGTTCTTGAAACAACAAACAAAAGCAGCCAACTTTGCTAGTTCAATATCAAATTTTCACCTAAAATAAAATGGTAAATTATTCTGATAAAAACTACGAACCAAGTTCCTATGCAATTGTGTGTGTCAAAACCAACAAACAAACTTAGTAAAGAATAATTATGAACTATTTAGTTATTTTCATTACCACTGAACACTCCCTCAATCCAGTCATCCGGGTAATAAGATATGTTTCCATGTCGAGCAGGCTCGAGACGTTGCCTCTCTTCAGCATGGCGGCAGCCTGGCCAGCAACGTCCCTTGCGCCGCCGCTTGGCCAAGTCTTCAGCTATACGAAGATAAGGGGAAAGCAGCGGAATACTTACATTATTTCTAACAAAGATTGTAACACCACCGTGTTACGTTAACCAAAACCTGCCATGTCATCATCATCATTGCATAAGCATTCATCATTAGAAAACCCTAATTCAAACAATTAAAATGAGTTTACGATTCTAGGATGTTACTTGAGTTCTTTTATATCACATGTGTATACGTTTATAATTTAAACTTCACTCACATGTTTACTTTTATCAATAAAAGCAATCAATTAAAATTAACCCTGGTGTTTGCAAGTGTTTGCCTAACCCTGACTCACACATCAAACAAGTTTTCTAAAGCAAATGGTGCAAAAGAAAGAATCAAATTTGAATTTGGAATTCAAATTCCAAACCCTAGCTCAAGTGGCTTAGTGTTGGAATTGGAATTTCACTTTCCATTTTGGTGAGCTAATCATAATTAATTTTATAAATAAAAGTTGCTAACCAATAGCACTATTTCAAAGTATGAACTTTGTACTTTGAAAGTGTAGTATTGGTTGGTTTTGAAAAAGTATCACATCATCATTATTTATTTGCCCAAAGATCCAATTTGAAAAACCTTTTAAAAAGGGAGTTTTTCAAAAGTGTTTTTGCCCCTTTACCATTTCACCCCAAAATATTCAAAATTTGGGAAAACTCCAAAAATACAGTTTGTGCATCTCTTTGAGCTCTACAACTTTGGTATATAAAGTTTTTTCAAGTTTTTGAATAAATTTTGAAGTAATTTCAAAAGTTAGTTGAATTGGAAAATGCCCCTTTTTGAGTTTTAAATTTCAATTCAAAATTATTGGGTTTCATGAAAAACTTCCTTAATGAAAGTTGTAGACCTTCAAAAATGAAACAACTTTTATTTTTGGAGATTTTCATCTTTTATTCAAAATTTGAAAGTAATTTTAAAATCCCTAAAGTTAGGGTTTTGTTTTAAATTCAAATGTGAAGTTCAAATTCAAAAACCAGTTTGAATCTGACAAAACTTCTTTAATAAAAGTTGTAGAGCACAAAATTTTGAGTCATCTGTATTTTGGGATATTTTGATGAACAGTTCAAGTTTTAAAAGTAATTTTGAAAAATAAAACAAATAGGTGTCCCTGCTACAGTACATGAACAGGGGGGGAGGGACAGCTCGCCCAGCTGCCCATGCCGGACGGCCGGCCGACGGCCGCCGTGGCTGCTCTCGCGTTTTCCCCGGTTTCGCGCGTCGCCAACCAGCTCGTCGTCGTCGTGGAGCTTCCCTCCACCTGTCCAGTTCACCCTTGCCCTATAAAAGCCTCACGCCGGCCGCAATTTTTCCCCCTTTCTCCCTCACTTTCACCGCCACCGTCACCTCTCGCCAAATCCCGCAACGCGTTCGTCCATCGGTTTTGATAGCTTGCACGCAGCTCCGCAGCTCCTTTGCGCACTCCCTGAGCCACTTGTTACGCTACGAGATCGTTTGAATCATCCCCGCGCCGTCGTCTTCATCTTTTCCGGCCAAACACCGCCACCACTGTAAGCCGCCACTGCTCACCACTCTTCCACCCTGTTCAGAGTCGTTTTCGTGTCGAGTTGGGTTCGCCTTGATGTTCTGAGCACGCTGGTACGGTTGGTTTCGACGGAAAGGCCTGGGAACTCGATCACCGGGCGTCGGCGGCCGGCGAGCCGCCGTGGTCGCCGTCCCCGAGCGCCCGAGGGTTGGTAGGGGGTGTTTAGCAGCTCGTTGGGCGCGGCATGGAGCGTAGAGTCGGTTGGTCTAGTTGGTTGCGCCGGAGGAGGTGTCATCGGCGGGAGTCGTCCGCCGCCGTGCCGTTGTCCCCGTCGGCCGGAGAAAAAGGAGAGGAGAAAGGAGGAGCTGACAGGCTGGCCCGCCTGCCGCCGAGAGGGGAGAGGAAGGGAGCCGGGCCGGTCCGTCGCGGCAAAGGCGGGCTGTGCGGGCCGACCGGGCCGCACAAAGGTCCGAAAGGAGAGAGGGAAGGGTTTTTTTTTTTTTCAAAAATGATTTCGTTTCTCTATTTTTCATCTTTTTTGTATTAATTTTGTTTGGGCAAATAAAAATGCAACAAAAATATGTATGTGTTCCTTGTAATATTCTCTGTCCATGAAAAATACTAACCCTGGTTTTGCAATAAAATTTGATTGTGCTTTAATTTGCTCCTTTAATTGATAAATGCAACTTCCATGAATTTTTATAATTAAAATATAAGTCCAAAAATTATGAAATTTGTTTTGTGTGCTAATTAGGTGATGATGATCTTAATTATGAAGTTTGATCCTGTTTTGATTAAGTTTTGTATTAGGCTTAATTAATTCCTTAATTAATCATGTTTAATTAGTTAATTCTTTAATTAATTAGGGTTTAATTAATCCCCAATTAAGCAAGTTAATTAGTGGCTTTCAACGACTGTAAAATGGTTAATAAATTAGTAATCACTCTAATCACCATTAGGGTTGCTTGATTTTGGGATTGAGTGATGACCCTAGGTCATTAACCCTAATGACCTTCGGCATTTTATGTTGATTGCGTATCACTAGTCCGTCGTCGTCGATGCTAGCTATACCTTCTTAGTGCAACTATACCGTGAAGGAAAGTTGTACTCAAGATAGGTTAATAATCGTTGCATCATTATCGCATGCTCTTTTGTTTACTGCATTGTAATCATGCATCTTTATCGTGTAGCTGTCGGGTCTGAGGAGGAAGTCGAGCCGTCTCCAGTTTTCGAAGAAGTTGGATCTGATCCTGGTGATTGGGTAACCGAACCTCACTTCTTCGAGCCCCAAGGCAAGCCCCGGATGCATTCAAACCCGCCCTTGTATTTCGAAAGTTTTCTGATTTCATGTGATGATATAATGCATTAGGTGTAGGAGTTGTGTGTTATCCTACTTTGATGCATTTACCGTACCTTGATATATTACCCTGTATACCTATTTTGATTTCGAAATGCTTAGCTACGCTTAGCCTGCTACTAGTGTAGGGTTTTGATAAACTGTTTTAAAAAGTGTGATAACAATACTCCCTGAAGGGAATTTATGAAAACCTGATGTTGCTTGTCGTCTACCCTTGTTCCGACGGGGTCAAGGGTACACCACAAGAACATGATGATGAGTAAATCGAGACGTCGGTGGAGTGACTTGCATCAGGAGGGGCTAGTGCCCTGATGTAGTGTCGTCCACTTATGTCGGTTAAGGACCGTCCGTTGTTTGGCCCTGGGATCATGAGGTTATTGGATAGTACTAGTCGCATGCTAATGGCGGTAAGCTCCACTTGGACTATTCGTTACTAGAACGGATAGTAGCGTGTACCCATCCTACGATGCGCACCGCCGAAGTGACCGAGCGGCCGTAGTGAGGTGGTGTACTGTACACCCATTCTAGTATGGAGAAATCTAAGCGTTGAGTTGATGTATGTAAGATGTTGAGTCCTGCATACATCGTGTGGCTAGGAAGCCCTAGCTGGGTATATTAAGCGATTCGAATCGTCGGTGCTCCACGATATGGGAGACTTGATCCGAGTCCCGGCATCGTAGTAATAATGAAAGTGTGAGAATAAAAGTTTTTGAATCCGTCATGTGTTTGACAAGTGATTGTTAAAGTAAGGATTGGCTTAGTCTCTTTTCGCAAAAGGGTGTCTTTTGATCTTGCTAAAGCCTCACCTTGATTCCTATTAGCCAAAGATTCCCGAGTCTTCTCCCCCAAATTTTGGTCGGGTAAGTCTTGCGGAGTACTTTTTTGTACTCGGGGTTTGTTCAACCCCTCATTGCGGGTGAACCGCATGGGCAAGAGTGCTACGGCCCTTGTTGCATGACGGTTATCGAAGAAATAACCGATGAGGAATGAATTGAGTGGCCTCCAGGCGGGGCACTTTTGTTGTGTGGTTTGTAATAAGGTTACGTAATGATACTTCCGCTGGTTTGTAATAATAACACTCGGTTTGTATAAGTTTTGTAAAAGGTTTGTAAATTAAGTTATTGTAAGTCTTCCGCTACTCGTATTTGTATATGAAAACTATTGTAATAATTGTGATGTCTCTCGTAAGTATCGATCCCGGAGTGATCGTGGTTTATCGGGGGATCCACCCGACGGAACATTTTAAGTTATGTGGTGTACAAGCATAGCCGACGGAGGTCTTAGGGACAATGTCGGTGCTTGTGGGCCATATAATTTAGAAGGTTCTGCCACAAAAGATAGTTCTATAATCAGAATCAGGGCCACCATCGAGTTCACATATAGTATTTGATCCAGCAGCTAAAGGGGAAAAAAACAAGGGTGATTGAAAAGCAAAGAAACAACATGAAAATGTAGTAGTTTAACATGTTTGAAAAGATGGATGGGTCAAGTGATGTTACAATGTGACCTTTTAAAGGATTTATTTGGTCCACAGATGCGAGGAATATAAGCCAAATAAGAACTCACAAAAGTCATGAAAGCATGTCCATGAGCAGCCATACCATACATACAACATCCTGCAAAGACACCAGTTAAAAGAGCTCTAGGCATCTAATATTAATATATTTAAACATATCTTTATATGTAAGAAATTATTACCAAGAGATCATATATCTGACTTGAATCCGCAAGGAATTTTGCATGCAACTCTATGCACATGTAATTTGGTGTACCTACAACCTAAGAAGATCCTTACAGAACATAAATTCTGAGAACAAACAAGGCAGCGAACACAATGAAAGCAGAAAAACAGATAAGATTAGTCAAAACATGTGGTTCCAGAGTTTTCATTAGGATTTTAGAATAGAAACAAACATAAACGAAGGATAAATTTTAAAATAAGAAACAAAGGAAATAAGAGAAAAAGACTACCGAAGACGCTAAATCATCTGCCAGGCCAAAATCTCCTGCAAGTGAAATGAGATATTAAAACCACAGAAATGAAGCACCACAAAACATGTAGAGTTATAGTATTTGAAGTAGCATGAGAAACTAACCAAGACGGATAATTGGTGGCAGTTCACAATTTTGATAAAATTATTTTCAGTTTCACCTTGAAACCTATTTATCCTATCTGACGACCAATATAGATGAATACAAATATTATCAAATGCAGTCTATTCTAGTAGGTTATCAAACTAAATAGCAAAACATTAGTATAAGTTAAAATCTGCAACAACCTATATCTGTAGCTGACTGACTTATGCTAATGTCAAACACAGCAGATACATCATTCATGGATAGCGAGGTGCACTTGATGGAGGAGGTTTCAGTGCGGAGACACCTGAAAAAAGGGAACCAAAAAATTGGAGCAACCTCCTCTGGGAAGTATATCCCACTCACTTTTTTCATCAACTCAGCCCTGCCAAGGAGAACACAATTAGAAAAATGCTCGATGGACAAATTAGATAAAGTGAATGTGTAGGCTTCGTGGTTTTGTTGACCCATGAGAGTCTCCCGGCGACATGGCGCTGTAGGACGACTGAAATGAGAGACCGTCGTCGTCGCCTGGCCATAGGTGCACAGGGCTGAATAAGGAGAGAAAGAAAGAAGGTACCTTTGTCTGCGACGTGCGACGGGGAGGTGAGCAGGAAGTCAGCGGAAGCCATGTCGAGCCAGCGCCCCACGAGGATGTGTCTTCGCCTGGGCAAGAAAAATAGCTGGCGGCCAGGCGGCATGTGGGCCTCCCTCACCTTGATCTCGACGGCGGCGCCCCGAAGACGACCTGCACGGGCCCTTGTTGGCCCAGGCGTGCTCGGCGGTGAAACGGGCCACGGCCAGCATCGACTCCTCCACCGTACGTGTTCAGGTTGAGCACCATCTTGGGTTGTTCCTTCGCTGTGCGTGAGCCTGAGCTGCTGATTCCGCCGCGTCCGCCGTAGATGGTGAAGGGAGGAGGGGATTAGGCACGTGGGGCGGACAAGTGGTGGCGGGAGGAGAAAACCCTAAAACTGGATGCAGCGCTACGTGATTGATGAGAGGGGACGATATGATGTGGGTACACGGGCGGGTATAATTATTCTGTGTAAGAAAAAACAAAGAGTGTTGACAGGACTAAGAGAGAAACACGTGTAAACGTTTACATGTTTACAAGCCGAGCCCGTTTGTCATACCACGGTGGGTGATTTAGATGCGTTGGACCTTATCGTAATGCAGATCTAACAAACAATAATTGAGGTGGGTAGGAAACTTCAAGGTGAGAGCATATTTTCAATTCCTTCGCTCTTTTATAGTATAGATAGATTAAATCGTGCTTAAATTTGCCTACCTATCTAACATCTTGGACATCTAGAAACGCCGGCGTAGCTTAGGCAAGGTTGCTGGCCTGACAGCAAAGCAAACACGCCCTGGTGGTGTGAGTAGGGCCAAATGGAGGGAGACGGCGAAGAACTCCATGGCTAGTGAGTTGTACGACAAACAATGAGCCATTGGATATAGAAACTTTCGGTGGTGTTGGCATTCGACACTGTGAGTCCCTTCATTTTGGCATAACGGTTCGGACCGTTGAGTGTGGTGCTGTGTGGTGATGAGCAGGAGGTTTGCTCTGACAAATTAAGGTCCTATAATTTGTTGGACGAGTTGTTGAAATTGTTTCATGCTAAATGGATAGGTTCATATGTTTTAGGGCTTAGATGAAGCTAAATCAAATTAAATTAAACTTGTGGCATGAAAATTCATGATAACATTTAAAAAGGAAGAGAGGGAGGCCTGCACCGTACCTGCACCTGCATTGCATGCATGAATGTCAGCGTGTGTCCTCGCTCCGTCGGTCGGGGCTCCGCCGTCCATCGACCGTCGTCAGGCGCCAGCAGTGCCGGCGGCAGCAGCAGGGGCAGGGGGCAGCAGCCAGCCGGGGCGGGCATGCTGCAGCTACATACACATCCTGTCTGCCTATATCTTGCGTGCAGAAACAATCACAATACTGTAGTGCAGTAGTACATATGGATAGATGCATGCGTAGGACAATTGCTAGCTGCAAAGACCACCACCGTACCATCGTCTATACGTACGTATATGAGATGAGATGAGGCGTACACGGTACAGTAGAGTACATCTTGTGGATCGATCGGATCGGATCGGATCGGAGCTACGACTCCGATCGATACTCCTCCGATCGTCCTAATTAATTAAGCTACTGATCTGTGCTGCTGCTACCGCCAGCAGCAAGTGCAAGTGATGGTGCTGCTGCCGCCGCCGCCGCGTGCTTGGCCTGCTGCAGCATCTGGACGACCTCGCGCATGGTGGGGCGCTCCACGCTGTGCTCCTGCACGCACAGCATCGCCACGAACAGCACATGCGCCGCCTCCGCCACCGGCACGTCGCCGCCGAGCCGAGGGTCCAGCAGCGCCACCACGCCTCCCCGGGCCCGGGCGCGCGCCCACTGCACCAGGTCCACCGCCCCGTCGTCGCCGACGCCGAGGTGCTCCCCCACCGGCTTCAGCCCTGTGATGAGCTCCAGCAGCACCACGCCGAAGCTGTACACGTCGCTCTTCTCGTCCACCTTCAGCGTGTACGCGTACTCTGCAATGCAAAGGCCCTCCTCAGCTTTTATATATATATATATATATATATATATATATATATATATATATATATATATATATATATATATATATATATATATGCTTTGTAGTGATCGAGCTCGAGCAGATATATATATAAAGTGAATGAATAAAAGAAAGCAACAACAAAGTTACTACATGCATGTCTAACGAAGGCTGGCTAAAGACCACACACAGTGCACAAATAAAGGATAGGATCGATCTAGCCAGGAGGGGCTGATATGATATCCTAAAGAGAAACAAGCAGGCTGTCTCGTCTCGTCACACCAGTGTAGTGCATGCCATTGCCAAGCATCATCGATCCATCGAAAAGCCTGTACGTCTCAAAGGTCTAGTTTCCTTTTTTCAACTTAATTCGGCGCGTGTGCGTGTTTTTTTTTTTGTACGTACAAATATACTACTGTATATAACAGTCTAAAACTACTATTAAAAGGAAGGATGCGGTGCCTGAATGCGTGTAAGTAAACGGCGAGCCAGTATATTTGTTGCAAACCATGATTAGTCCAGTCAAAAAGCTAAGCTGGAGACTACTACTATACTACAGATACAATACAATGTCTCATCTCATCTCATCTCATCAGTGATCAGTGTGTGTGTGTGAGAGGCAAAGCAAAAGGAGGATCCAGCTGCATGCTGGGCCATGCATGCATGCAAAGGCAAAAGCAACCGAGAAAGATGAATGCATGGAATAGTACATGCGAGCTCTTCGTTTGAGGAGCTCCTCCTGCGGCGTCTACTAGTGTAGTCATCATCACCTCACCGTCATCGGAGTGCAGTGTGTGGGGTAGGGTTTGTTTGTCTTGGGTTCCAGTTGCAGTTGCAGATGCAGAGAGATAGAGAGAGATTGGATCATATTATCATATCGATTCGTCTGCGTGCAATGCAATGCAATGCATGCAGACAACGCCTCCTAGTCCTATGCATTGGCCTACCTAGGACACTCACTGACTGGAGGGTTTGCTTCCATTCCATGACCATCACGTCACGATCACACTAGTACCTCTGCTCTGGTGATCGATCCACCTACCTGCGGCTGGGACATGATCGTCCATATCCACAAAAACACATGCATGTCGTACGGCGTCTTGCTTGGCAATATGTAACCCAAATAATGTTAGCCAAGTATATACTTACTAGTACTAGTATATATACTGGACGTACGCACACGTACGATGCTTGGACGACGATGCACAGATGAAACAAGCTACTGTAGGTAGTCTCGTACCTGGTGCGATGTAGCCGTAGGATCCGGCGACGGCGGACATGGTGCACTCGGTGGCGCCGCCGCCGCCGCCGCCCACTAGGAACTTGGCCAGCCCGAAGTCCGCCACGTGGGCCTCCATGCGCGCGTCCAGCAGGATGTTGTTGGACTTGACGTCCCGGTGCAGGATCGGTGGCGAGCAGTCGTGGTGAAGGTAGCAGAGCCCCTTGGCCGCCTCCGTCGCCACGCGGAGACGCGACGCCCACGGCAGCACACTGATCATCGGGTGGTGGTGCAGCGCCTCCCCGAGGCTGCCGTTCACCATGTACTCGTACACCAGCAGCTTGGCGTCGGGCCCCGAGCAGAAGGCCAGCAGCCGCACGATGTGCCGGTGCCGGATCCGCCCCAGCGTCTCCACCTCCGCCTGGAACCCGCCGCCCTCCGCCGACACGATCCGCTTCACCGCCACGCGCTCCCCGCCGGGCATCGTCCCGCGGTACACCACCCCGGCACCGCCGCGGCCCACCACGCAGTTCTCCTTGACGCACCGCACCACGTCCTCGCACCCGAACGAAACCTTCTGGAACGCCGTCATGCGCCATGACCGCCGGCTCGACGACCACCGATCACGGCGACGGCGGAGCATGGCGGAACGCGTCGTCGCCACGGCCACGGCAGCGAACGCCACGGAGCAGCCCAGGAGGCCCAGCGCCGCAAGCAGCTTCAGACGCCCCAGCAGGGATGATCTCGCCGGCGGCTGCTGTTCCTGCTGCCGCTGCTGCTTCCCGCCGATCATCCCTCCCCAACTAGACGACGACGGCACCTCCAGCCCCGGGTTCCCCACGAACGACGACGCGTTCAAGTAGACGAACTGCCCGTTCTCCGGCACGCGCCCGGACAGGCCGTTGTGCGAGAAGTCGGCGGCGGTCAGGCTCTTGATGCCGCCCAGCTCCCGCGGGATGCTGCCGCTCAGCAGGTTCCACGACACGTTCAGGTAGTTGAGCATCTTCATCTGCGCCACCCGCACGGGGATCGCGCCGGACAGCCGGTTGCCGCTCAGGTCCAGGTACGTCAGCGACGTGCACTCGCCCACCTCGCCGGGCACCGCCCCGTCAGCCGGTTGCCGCTCAGGTCCAGCTTCAGCAGCCGCTTCAGCCGCCCGACCGGCGGCGGGATCTCGCCGCCCAGCTGGTTGCCGCCCAGAAGGAGCGTCTGCAGCGACGAGAAGCTGCCGATGGACGCCGGCAGCGACCCGCTGAAGCGGTTGCCCGACAGGTTCAGCAGCGACAGCAGCGGCCTGCTGCTGGTCCTGCTAGTGAGGGGATGGAGCGGGCGCCCTGTCAGGTAGTTTCCCCTGCAGCTCCACGGTGGCGAGCGCCGGCAGGTAGAGGAAGCCGCCCGGGAGCGGCCCCGTGAGGTAGTTGTGGCCCAGCCGCACCCGCGTGAGCGTGGTGCAGGCGCCCAGCCCCTCCGGCACCGGCCCGAAGAGGAAGTTGTCGAGGAGGATGAGGATCTCCAGCTGCCCGCGCGCGCACACCCAGCGGGGCACCTCCCCGTCAGGCGGTTGGTGGACAGGTCCACCTCCCGGAGCGGGGCGGCGCGGCCCAGCGCCGCGGGGATGGCGCCCGTGAAGTTGTTCTGCCACAGCTTGAGGACCTGCAGGTTGCCGAGGTCGGCCAGGAAGTCCGGCACGCCGCCGCGGAAGCGGTTGATGAACATGTTGAGCAGCCTGAGCTCCCCGAGCGCGGCGAGCTCGGGAGGGATCTCCCCCGTGAGCGCGTTGTTGGAGACGTCGAGGAACCTGAGGCCCGTGAGGTTGCCGAGCGACGGCGGGATGGTGCCGTTCAGCTGGTTCGTCTGCAGGTACAGCGTGTCCAGCGCGGTGAGGCCGCCGAGCGAGGCCGGGATGGGGCCCTGGAGGCCGCAGCTGGCGAGGTCGAGGTGGACGAGGCGGGTGAGCCTGCCGAGCTCCGGCGGGATACCGCCGTCGAAGCGGTTGAAGTAGCCGAGGAAGAGGCGGCGCAGCGTGGCGAGGCTGGCGAGGTCGGGCGGGATGGCCCCGGAGAGGCTGTTGCCGGCGAGGGAGAGGAACTCGATGGCGGGGAATAATAAGCGGCCGTAGCTGGGCGGGATGGCGCCGGAGAAGAAGTTGCCGCCGAGGTCGAGGTGGCGGAGGCCCGCGGGGAGGAGGGTGGGGAGCGCGCCGGAGAGGTCATTGTCGTAGAGGTCGAGCACCTGGAGGCTGGGCATCCCGGAGAAGTCGAGGGCGTCCAGGGTGCCGTTGAACTGGTTGTTGGAGAGGTTGAGGTGGCGCAGGTCGCGGAGGGCCAAGAAGGCCGGCGGAATGTCGCCGGCTAGGGAGTTGGCGGCGGCGGAGAAGAAACGGAGGCCAGCGAGGTCGCCGATGGCGGGGGACAGCGTGCCAGAGAGGTTGTAGCCGGAGATGTCGAGCGAGACGACGACGGCGGTGCGGTTGCTACGACCGTGGGCGCAGGCGACGCCGGGCCATGAGGAGCAGAGCGAGGCGTAGTTGGCGAGCGTCCAGCTGCGCAGCTGCGGCGGGAGCGGCGGGGAGAAGGAGCCCTTGAGGGACAGCAAGGTGGCAGCCTGGCTAGCTAGCGTTGGAATAGTGGCGACGACGAGGCAGCTCGAGGAGGAAGGGGAAGCAGATGGGCGGCAGCAACAGCAGCAGCAGCAGGAGAAGAGCCATGGGTGGCCGGGAGGGATCGGAGCAGAGAGCTAGCTAGCTAGCAGTGGAAGAGGTGAAGCTGCCGGCCGGCCAGCCGGCGAGTTGTCTCTCGCTAGTCGCTACTCAATAGGTAGGTGATGATGGGTCGATGGCGAGGCAAGGCAATGCAGTGGCAAATAGATAGGAGGATCGGATTGGAGTACCCGCGATGACAAATATAAAAAGCAAGCAAAGGCAAAGGCAAAAGCAAAAGCAAAAGATGATCCATCGAGTGCCTGTGCCTGCCTATAAAGCCAAGGCCAAGCCAGCAGCCAGCCCAGGAATAGGAGAGGGCTTACTTTCTCAGCAGCAGAGGGAAGAAGAGAATGTTGTAGCGTGCAGCGGTGCATGGCATGCAGCAGAACGATTCATCTGCAGGGCAGCATGCACTATGCACTACCAGACCCAGAGGATCCGAGAGGAGCGAGGAATGCAGTGCAGTGCACGCTGCCCTGCTTTCCCATGTATGGAGGAAACACGTACTACTATACGCGCACCATGCATGCTCATGCACACACACACACTCTTGACACACTCTCATCCTGGGCGGCTTGGGCTTCATATGTTTGTGGGCCTTTATTCTCAATAACCACACGAATTTTTGTACGGCTCCTTCTCCCTTCGCACGTGGGATGAGATGGACGCCGCGCGCGTAGCCGGCGACGAAGAAGAAGCCACCAGTCAGACATGAATGATGGCGGTGACCAAGAACGGATGCGGAGGGAGCACAAGAACCAGCAGACGGCGTGAGAGGCGCGCGGGACAGGCGAGGCGACAGAGGAGGATGCATGTGTGGCGTCGCTCGGCGGCCGGCGCGCGCGACAGAAGGTGCGTGGCTATGCATGGTAGGAGGAGGCCGAGCAGGAGGCCGGTGTGGGGCAAATTTTACTTTACCCTCTATGCAGGTGCCACAGTTCGCAGATTCTCATTTGTAGCCAACGATGGATGCGCTGAGAGCACATAACCTGAAAGGCAATTACCTTTGGTGCGGGTGTCGCAGTTCGTAGAGATGGGAGCGATGGGACAAGAAAATCAAAGGTATTATAAACAATTTACACTTCTTATCTACCTGAACAAGTTGTTTTTTTTCCTAAAAACAACAGCAACTCCACAAGTGATCTAGAGATGCTCCACATGATTAACTAAAGTTCATCATCAGTCCTCAAACTTGTTCAGTCTTGTCATATTGATTCCTAAACCCGTCTTGTCATATTGATTCCTAAACCCGCAAATCACACCCGTTTAGGTCCTTCGTGTTGTCTCAGTCTCTAAGCTTATAAATCACTTATTTAACCTAATAAATTATGCAATTACAATTGACAAGGATATATATGTTAGTTGGTTTATTTTCTTATTATAGGAGAGTAGGAGAGAGAGAGAGATGCATGCAGCAGGAGTTGTCCCTCGAAAAGTGCTGCTGGCCACAAACTAATCACCACAGGAATAAGGAATACGGAGGGCCAAAACAATGGCGTCCTCACATAGCAATATGCCTGTCTTGATGCATGACGCGAGTTGAAGCCAGAGAATGAAGAGCTAGCAGCCTATCAACCATTCATGGAAGCAGAAATGGAAGGCACCTGGATCAGTTGCAATCTTAGCGGCTGATCTCTATCTAGTTTATACTATTACAATTAGCAGCAAGCAAGCGATCCGGCTGGCCAGGTCGACGTAGTTATTATTATTAGGGATTACTAGCTATAGCAGCTAGCTCGATCGATCGATCGATGATGCCGGGCCGGTCGGTGGCCTCCGTCGTCGTCCTCCTCCTCCATGGCCTCCTCTGCCTGCAGCTGGTTGCGTTGGCCGAGATGATGGAGATCGAGATGGAGGACGGCGGCGTCTTGGAGGACGGCAGCTGCATGCATTTCAGTGTCTCCCCGCCGGCTGGTCCGCCCGAGGACGCGGAGGAGCGGCGCGACTATTTCCGCGCCATGGAGGCCAAGGATCTGTTCCGGCACGAGATGATGGTGGGCATGGGCGGCGGCGGCGGCGGCGGCGACCGGAACGGCAGCAGCAGGAGGCGGCGGGTGACGGAGTCGTCGTTGGAGCTGCAAGAGGTGTCCATGTTCGAGCTGCCGATGCGGAGCGCGCTCAACATCGCCCAGGTGGGCATGTACCTGGTGTCGGTGCGCTTCGGCACGCCGGCGCGGCCGTACAACCTGGTGCTGAACACCGCCAACGACCTGACGTGGATCAACTGCCGGCTGCGGCGGCGCAAGGGCAAGCACTACGGGCGGCAGTCGACTGCGGCGCGGACGATGTCGGTGGGCGGGCATGGCGCGGCGGCGGCGGCGAACAAGGAGGAGGCGAGCACGAACTGGTACCGGCCGGCCAAGTCGTCGTCGTGGCGGAGGATCCGGTGCTCGGAGCAGGAGTGCGCGGTGCTGCCGTACAACACGTGCAAGAGCCCCAGCAAGGCGGAGTCGTGCGCCTACTTCGAGCGGGTGCAGGACGGCACGGTGACGGTCGGCATCTACGGCAAGGAGAAGGCGACGGTGATGGTGTCCGAGGGGCGGGTGGCCAAGCTCAGTGGCCTCATCCTGGGCTGCTCCGTCCTGGAGGCCGGCGGCAGCGTGGACGCCCACGACGGCATGCTCTCGCTGGGGATGGGCAACATATCCTTCGCCCTCCGCGCCATCGAGCGCTTCGGGCACCGCTTCTCCTTCTGCCTCCTCAGCACCGACAGCTCCAGCGACGCCTCCAGCTACCTCACCTTCGGTCCCAACCCGGCGGTGACGTCGGGGCCGGGCACCATGGAGACGGACATCATCTACAGCCCCGACGTGGCGCCGGCGTACGGTCCCCGGGTGACGGGCATCTTCGTCGGCGGGGAGCGCCTGGACGACATCCCGGACGTCGTGTGGGACGACAATGTCCCTGTCGGCAACGGCGTCATCATGGACACGAGCACGTCGGTGACGTCGCTGGTGCCGGAGGCGTACGGGCCGGTGACGGCCGCGCTGGACAGGCACCTGTCCCACCTGCCGCGGGTGCGTGACATGGCCGGCTTCGAGTACTGCTACAGGTGGACCTTCGCCGGCGACGGCGTCGACCCTGCGCACAACGTGACGATACCCCCGTTCGCGGTGGAGTTCGTCGGCGGCGCGAGGCTGGAGCCGGAAGCCAAGAGCGTGATCATGCCGGAGGTGCAGCCCGGGGTGGCGTGCCTGGCCTTCAGGAAGCTGCTGCGGGGAGGGCCCGGGATCTTCGGCAACGTCATCATGCAGGAGTACATCTGGGAGGTGGACCATTGGAACCGCAAGTTCAGGTTCAGGAGGGACAAGTGCAACACCAGTCATATCCACAACAGCGCCGGCCAAGAGGTCACCAAAGGCGCCAAGAATGGCAGCAGCAGCAGCAGCAGCAATTCCCCCTCCTCCTCCTCCTCCTCCTCCTCCTCCTCCTCTACCGTCGTGCATCGCGTCAATTGATTTTTATTTCACCCGTCAATTGATTTTTATTTCACCCGTCAATTTGATCCATCCATCCATCCCTGCACCTGCAATATACTGTATGGAGTACTACACGGAGTACGTACCTCATTTTTCTCCATCCATCCATCCATTCATTCTCTCCACCGTACCGTACTACACGGAAGAACCAGAACCAAAACCAAACCATACATGCATCCGGATACATGCTAACAAAAGCAGCTGGCTGGCTGGCTGGCCTGTCTGGTGTGTTTTCATTTCATTTGCTGATTGAACCATGTCCCCGGTCAGCCCCTTGTTTCTTTCGTTTTCTCAGGTGTCAGGTCCATTATATTGGAGGATTAATTACTATTAGTACGTACTTACTACACTACTGTATGGTATAGTTTTATTTACTATTAGTAGCTCACTTGGTTCATACTATACTAGTACGTGTTTGTTGCAAAACACTGAATACATTTGTAGACAAATTAAAATTCCGCACATACATACAAGCACAAATTTGCAAACCTCATACATATATCCATCTATCTATTCGAAATGCATGCAGGTACAGTTGCTGGGTTTTATTAATATAATTAGGATCCTAGCTAGCTAGTACGTATATTATATTATACTCTCTCCATACTCATCATAAAGATTGACGTTTTGGACAAGGACATGGTCTCCCAAATCTAACTTTATTCATCAATTTTTATTAAAATACATAAGAAAACTAAAAATAAAATTACTTTTATAAAAATGGGTTTTAAGATGAATCTATACATATAAATTTTACCTTTTAAAACTAAATATTTTAAAAGTTATTGATAGTTTATATTTCCAATGTTTGACTCAAACCTTATCCAAAACGTCAACTAATATAAGTATAGAGTAGTATCTCTCTTGAGCTCCCATCCGGGGACATACATGCATGTATTTAATTTGACCTTCCTAAAGAATACAGTATATATGATGTCTTTTTGGTATCTATACTTGATACAATATTATTAAAGTAAAGTAAATGTATACTCATCCACTTACACTGTGTGTGAAGCAAATACTAAAATGCATGTCATCCCTTGGATCTCTTCATTTTCACAATCAAGTCATTGTCGTCGTCACTGTAATCAACTCTTCTCTTTGCCTTGGAATCCATAATGCCTGGCTTCTTTGAACTCTCAGGTTTATCTTTCCTCGCTGCACAAGACTTGATCGGGGTACCCATCCTCACTTGCTGCTGCCGCTTTTGCTTCCTTTCATATGCTTTCTTTGCTCTCTCTGGAGATAACAGACCATGCTCCATCAACCTGTTTGCATGTAGTTTTTCTTGCATGTGAGACGCCATTAACACGATGTCGTAACTGATCATAGTCATAGTCTATTCTATTATATTAGGCAGTATCTGCTCGACAACACTTCAAAATGTGTAATTATTTCCCATCTTGCTGAAATTTAAGTTGCAGGAATATAGATTGTACATGCAGCCACCAAACAGAAGGAATTAAGGATGAATTGAATGCAAAGGGAGCCAAGAGAGGAGAAACATGTAAAGTTACTCACATTAGCCAGTGACTGCAATTTACAAGCAACAATCGTTCATTTTTTTCCTTTCTTGGTCATCAATTCATCATCATGCCTCAACTTGTGTGACATGCGCGCGCGCGCGCACACACACACATACTAGTGCTATATATATGGATATCTTGTTGTAAATGGCAATGTCAGACTGTCAAGAGCTAGTCAATGTATAGGAGTGGCCCCTAATATATAGTAGGCACAACGAAAACTACATCCTATATAGTAAAATACTTGGTTCACAATCTGCCGCAATTATATAAAAAAGAATATTAATATTTATAATATATAATTAGTGCCATTAGATAATCTTTGAATCTAGTTTTTTAATAAATTTATTTAAAGATATAAATGTTACATATATTTTCCTTGACGTATCCCATAGCTAGTTTTTGCAGGTATTGGAACTCAGACACAGTGTGTGATACTGATGGAACTCAAACACTGCCTACTTTGAGTGTTAGCATGTCAGTTCAATTCAAGAAAGGTAATTGTTTGCAGCATAAGAATTACCCCTAAATACTGTGTCGAACAACACTAAATTGTATGTATAGCAAGTGCAGTGGTGGCTGCAGGAGGACGCAGAGGCAGGACAGGGCAAGGCAGGGCAGGGGAGAAAAGGGGAAAGAATACCAGAATTCAGCCATCTCACTGGTGGGGATCTGCTTGGACAGTGACTCGTAGAAAATCCTGAGAGGCTCCCTCTCCTCCGGAGGATCGAACTTCTGGCCGGGCAAGGAGTAGACCTTCTTGTCAGCCTTCCCTTTACCTCTACCTCTACCTCGGGTGGTGGTGGTGGTGGTGGTGGTTCCACGCTTGGTACCTGCTGCTGCCGCCGCCGCTGAAGAGGAGGAGGAGGAGAATTTCCCTTTGGCCTGCATCAGCATGAGAGATTCCCTCCGATTTAGAGCTTGGCTGAGAATCCAGCAGTCTCAGTAAGCGACTAAAATTGCCATATGAGGAGGAGGAGGAGGGGGAGGAGACTACGGGATCTGATCTGGTGTATCTGGTATTATGGTTTGATTTAGACGGGCGCAGACAGTCAGCCTGTAGTAGCTAGCTAGCTAGCTAGCTAAGGGAGGGAAGGAGGGATACCTCGAATTTGGCAGATCCGGATGCGGATCCGCTTGCGGACTTGCTCTTGGCCAGCGCGGAAGACGAAGACGACATCGCCGGCCGGGAGGAGGAGGAGGAGGAGGAGGGGATGGATGCCAGGCGTGGCCGCGTGAGTTTCAGAGCCAAATCCCACCCACGGCAGCAGACCAACACAAGCAGGACTGCAGGAGCAGCCGAGCCGACCAGCAGCATTCACTCCCTCACGCCACGTGACCGAGTGCTGACGTGAAATTGGAATTGGAAGGGAAAAAAAGATAATTAATTAATTAAATAAATATTCATCCCTCCCCGATTTACTACATAGTACTGATAATTTGGCCGTCCTCCAATCTGGTGTCAAGATGAACACAAGGATTTATCTTGGACTTTGTGGGGGGGGGGAGTTCTTGTATTAAAACCGGTAGGGTGTCTGGCGGTGAGAGAGGGACGGGGTCCCAAGTCTATAAACACGCGGGTCGGGAACCCTTGTCATCTAAGGGTCTCGACATACCCCATGACGGAGGGAGTACATGCTAAACATGTCTGCACTTTATTCTCTTCAATTCAATTCTCAAATTTAGAACTAAGACTTCACAGGATTTCATCATATTAGAATGCTTGCAGCAGCTGTCAAAACTTAGGTACTATTTAGTTAAGTTACGGCTTTTGAAAAACCTACTATGACAAAAGCAGATGTGGAAAAGTAAAAATAGAGCAGGG
The DNA here is from genome assembly GCA_015844335.1 of Chrysopogon serrulatus. Classification (NCBI taxonomy): domain Eukaryota; kingdom Viridiplantae; phylum Streptophyta; class Magnoliopsida; order Poales; family Poaceae; genus Chrysopogon; species Chrysopogon serrulatus. The sequence continues at coordinate 59,954 of JADLZL010007530.1, read as the reverse complement.
TTGTGAAACTGTAAGTTATGCAAGAAATATCTATAATACCCCTGAAGACATGTGGGGCTATTTATATACAAATTGCTCATAAAAAACTAATTTGTTCATTAATATGCATGCAAATGGCTATTTTGTAAAGGAAAAAATTATAAGTTGTTCATCCAACAAAGTGATAATATGGCCTATGCATTATATGTAACTTTAGCTATATGAATCTGAGCTTGTTCTCGTTGTTTAGCTCGGTATTTTGTGCTTGAAAACTGAACATGGGAAATAATAATATGTACTCCCTCCGTCCCTAAATAATGCTAAACGTCTGCCTCACTTTATTCTCTTCAATTCAATTCTCAAATTTAGAACTAAGACTTCAATTTTATCATAAATAATAAAAATTAGGTACTATTTAGTATCATGGCTTTTGTAAAACTCATGACAAAAGGTGGAAAAGATCTTTATGAGTCTAGTTTTTCTAAATAAAAGACATTATTTTATATACAAATTGCTCAAGTTCATTAATATGCATGCAAATGGCTATTTTGTAAAGGAAAAAAAATTTTGTTCATCCATCAAAGTGAAATATGGCCTATGCATCCCTTTAGCTATATGAATCTGAGCTTGTTCAATTATTTTGTGCTTGAAAACTGAACATGGGAAATAATAATATGTATTGTATTATGAGTATATGGAGGAACAAAGGTAGTACTGGGACAAAAAAGTACAGTACATGCTTTGTTGCATGGCGTTGGCAAGAATTAAAAAAAAAGTGGAACAATAATATAATCTTATCTTATCTTATCTTACTAATTGAGTGCCCGTGCGTTGCTACGGATATAAGAAGGATCTCATGACACGTATATATATATGGATAAAACATATGAAAAACCACATGAATCACAAACAATTAACACCAAAAACACATAATTCAACCCGATTTCAAAGAAATCACAAAGTTCATAATCAAAATTGATCGAAGGCTAAATATTTACCATTGTAGAAAAGAGATGTTAGAAATGATGATGATATTATATTATAATATAACAAGTATAAAATCACACTAACATCTCAACAAGTCATCCTATATTAGCCTTCGATCATAATAATCCATTTACTTATGAGCAAAGCAGCAAAAAAATCAGTAACTCATATGTTTTTTTTATACCTCAATTCACCAGTTCATAAAAACTAATCACTTATTTTGATCCTTATTTTGTAAAACCCAGTTTACTTTAATAAAAGCCAGTAGGCCCCCCTCCTGTTCCATAAAAAATACATGGTAAAAAAAAAATTGTTCAATGCAGTAAAGCAAAGTACTCGTATTATTTTATATTTTGAGAAAAAATATTCTTATTAAAGACAACTTCAAATAAACTTACCAAATATTAGTCCCAAACTCTCCAACATATGAGTATGGCGACAAAGAGTCTAAAAACCCACCAGCAGCATGTAAGTACATAGTACTGCATTACAATGACTGCATTGCTCCTATTCATGGATTCATGCATTAAAATTATTGCTTTCCCTGCACATTAAAATAGTGCGTGGTGGCCGCCGACCCTATTAATAACAGCCATTGAAACAACCTTGACAAAAAAAAAAAGGATTTGTGGACTCCACTCCGTGCCCCGGACAAATCGGTAGAGAAATTCTTGTGCACAGACCACAGTTCTTATCTCAGAAGCAATGCAATCCAGCCTTTCTGATTTACAGGGCATACAGAGATAATAGTAATTGATCAATCAATTGGAGTGGGTGGTGTATTACCTATTTGTCAACGAGCTCGGCCATTTTGAGGACGAGCAGATCCTTGTGCACACGGCTCAACGGCGCTGGACTGTCGGGTTCAGCGGTGCGGAAGTGCAACACATGCGGATGGCGAGGTTGCGCACGAGCTGGTGGCCGGTGGTGTTGGCATGCGGGTGGTTCGTCAGTCTCGGCGGCCACGAAGGAGAGTGCTGGCGCAGCCGCGCAGGTGGGGTGGGGGCCGCCCAAGGTTGAGAAGGCAATGCGGATGGACAGGTCGCTTCCCTGGTTGTCGTCGTCTTCAACCTCGCCTCGACGCTCGGAGCTTCGGACTGCAGCCGGTGTCGGACTCCAGGCGGCGGCAAGACCGGGGTAGGGGTCCCGCCGGGAGGAGAGGTAGGGGGGCTCACCCTGTAGGTCTCAGGCGCCTCTAGCTCGATCCGCCGAGGTAGAAAACTCTTCCATCCCAACTGGGATGCGTCCTCGCCGGATCCGTTGAGGACGAGCGGATGCGGGGCGGGGAGTCGGGACTCGGGAGCAGCCGAAGGTCGTCGCGCGGGCAGCGCGGCGAAGCGGGGGTCGTGGCGCGGGCAACGGTTCCGCGCGAGAGAAAAGCGGGGCGGCCGGGCAGGGGCTAATCGCACAAAGGGCAAGGGGTGATTATAGCGGGGCTTAACAATGGGGCGGGGTCATTAGCGTAGGGTTATGATAACACTTGATTCTTTTTAGTTGTATAGGATATACTACTAAAAAGACCCAAATGATATCGTTTTAGCCCTGCTAATCGCCCCGCTCCTCGCTGTCGCTAATCACGCCGCTAAACACCCCCACCCCGCGTTCGCCCCGCCCAACTCTCCCTACGATGGAAGTGCCGCCCCCGCCACACGATTCCTGCCCATGCCGCCTGCCTCCTCCAGCCGGTTGCCGAACCCGAGCTCCCTATAACCCCTGCTCCCAGCCTCGACTTGGCGCACCTGGAATCCTCTCCGCTCCTCCCTCCGTCCTCCGGTAGCTGGTGCCCACCATGGCCATCCCGAGACCTAGGGACGGCCACGCAAACCCCTACGCCGCCAGCCACACTGCACCGCCAGGCCCTCGCCCATCTCCGGCACCGCGAGCCCCTGTGCCGCCAGGCCCTCGCCCGTCTCCAATGCGGCGTGTCCCTACGCCGCCACGGACGCGGCATCGCGCCGCTCTGCGCCACTGCCACATGGGTCGCGCCCACGAAGGTCGCGCCGCCGTCAACTGCTCCACCGCCACAGGGAATCCACGAACGCTGGATGCCACGCAACTGGGCGCCGAAACGCCGCCCGCACCCCCCCGAGAGGCTCCAATCCTGCTCGCTTGGATCCTCCCCTCGCCTGTGCCGCGTCGACCTCACCATTTGCGTGGCCGTGAGGACCGCACCCCGATCCCTGGCCGACGGAATGCCGAGAAGACCTGTGTCGTTGTCCTCGCTCCGCCTAGATCCATGTCCTCTCCCCGCCCCAATCCATGGAGGTCGCCACCGCCTCGACGAGAAGGAGAAGGACCCGCGCCGTCGTCCTCGCTCCACCCCGATCCGCGTCCTCGCCTTGCCCTGATTCATGGAGGTCGCCGCCGCCTCGTCATCATCCTCTGCGCCTGCACCGGCACCTTTCCATGTCGGACGTCGATGGAGACTCCGATGCACCATGATGGCCACATCAACACCGCTGCCATCCTCTCGTCACGCCGCGCTGGATATCCCACAGCATCGCCACCAGCTCTTGTGACGTGGTTGCTAGCTCGTGGAGGCTTGGGACAGGGAGGAGAACGTGAAGTCTAGCCTCGCCTCGACGGGCGCCTCCCCCTTCACTGTTGTGGTTGGCGGCATGGTGGTTGGGTCTTTTACGTGAGGATATGGGTAGCCGCGTCGTGGCATCATCTTCCTCACGGCAGTCGAATCCTGTTTGATTCATGGTTAGTAACCAACACGGTCAACCTCTAAAGGCACATCGAAGATGGTGTTAGAACTGCAACAGGAAATCACTAAACTGCATCTACCCTTATTTACAGAGATCTGGGTAGTTTTGGCTTCTCTTTATCAGTTGGGACTTGGGAATCACTTTTAATGTATCAAGTATATATTCAGTCTCTCTGTGTCATGCATCCTTCTGGAAATTCACAATGCTTCTAATCTGAATATTGATGCTTTCCTAATACAAATTGGACAAAATTCAGGAACAAGGTCTTGGGCGTTTTCAGGGTTTTCATTCAACGAGCACTGTCAGGACTACATATTGTTATTATTCTACACAATTACATACATGAATAGCACCTGTAAGTGCAGCTTTCTGACTTTCTCAACTTTTTATGTAGTTATGTTTATGGTCAGTGATCATGTCTTCCTCTCTATCTCTGGATTAGCTAGGTGGCTTTGATAGTTATTGTTGCGGGTATGTTTAGTGTCAAATGACAATTTCACTTATGCAGTTTATTAACCATGACACTGAAGCAATCTGTAGATGATAAGGGTAGTCACATGGTCCTACTAAAAGCACACTTTCATACTTGAGAGGAAATACTATTTACATAATACGCCCTTGGTAGTCCAGTTTCATACTTGAGAGGAGATACAATAATTTCCTTACCTCATCTCAAAATCCAGGCATGGAACCATGAAATTCACACCCAGTTGTAGAGTAGTTCTCTTATGATGCTTCAGCTCCACATGCTCTTCAGTTCCCTCATGTAAAAGAGGTTGTGGTCAAAGGCATGCCTATGGAAGTGAAATACTGTGAACTTTGCATGATATATGGGCCTCCTCGCTGATCCCATTGCTCCAAATATAATAACTATATTTGAGCACACAATTCACTCTTCAACTCCAGCCTATTACCATTATTCTGAGAGGCTCTTAAATAAATGTATATGGTACCTGTTGCTAAAGTGGTGACTGTTGCTGAATTTAGATTGTTGCGCTTGGAAGCCACATGAGGGAACTGCTGGATCTATCGATGTATTGGCCTTCTTGCCAGCGCAAGGTATGTTCTTGTCTGTGTCCATAGGATATGATGATATTTAGATTGTTCAGATATTGGGATCCATTGTTTTTTTAAAGATAGTCCTATAGGCAATTATAACAAAAATTGTGGTGTCTTTCCTCAAATGGTAGTTTATAATAATGTGGTATAGAACTATCATTTCCAGCTAAACAATAAACCTGACATAGGAACATGATGTTCAGTTAATTTATAGAACAATTGAATCATGTGTTCAACGGTCATTAAAAAATTAGCATCAAGAAATCTTTGATTTGTAACCACTGGATCTGGAGGAACAAGATCGACATGAGTCGAGAATCATGGGTTTTATTTTATTAGAAAATCTTGTGTTCAGTTTAAATTGTGTTCATTTTGTCATGTGTTCGGTTTGTCCATAGGACAATCGTCGCCTTCATTTATGCGCCGCCAATCTGTTGAGCTTCAACCATTCATAGTTTGTCTCAGTCAAAAGTTCAGTTTGTCCATCAAACAAATCTTTAGTTTTTCCATCAAGCAAATATTTAGTTTGACCATCAGATGGTCTGCAGTTTTGGCCATTCAGCTATATATAGCAAACTTCTATTATTCGGTTGATGATTCATAGTTTTAGATTTTACAGAAGTCTTGCATCATTTCAGGCTTGCATCTCACTATGTCGGCTACTCACGGATGGATAGATCCAATCACTCTCTGCTGGGCCTTCCGTTGTGACACCAGGATCCTTGATGTCCTTGCTTTTCTCCGGTTGGACATAGCTCGGCTCCGTTACGGAGGCTGAAGATGTGGCCATGCACGTGCCATACTCTCGCCAACCAAGGCTCAGCGCCGCGGCCTGAAGCCGAGGACAGGGTTGGTGGTGCAGATGGAGGCTGAGGCCGAGGAGGCCAAGACGCCGCGCACGTGAGGACGTCTGTCCCCACCCATCGTCGTCCTGGCCAATTCAACCTTGAGGCCTTTTGTTTGGATTAGGAACCAATTCCATCTTATTGTGATTAGACTAGAGTACTAGACATATTGATTTTGACTCTTTGCATGTGGTCCTTTTTTATATAACTTAATAAAATCTACAATGGCTTGAATGTGCTAACTCTACTGATCGTCGCTTCACTATGCTCCATTTGCTGATGGAAAATGAATTGGAATGCATAGACCTGAATGAGTTTTATACTTGTGTTTCTTGTTGAAGTGAGCTCGTCATCTGTAGTGTTTCTTGTTTTGAAAAAAATAAAACTTGTGATCTAGATAATGCTCGAGTCAAATAGGTGTGGCACACATGTTTAAGCAAGAGCATCTCCAAAAGTTTCTAAAATCCACTCATAATTTATATTTTTTGGGTTAGATTGAAAAAACTGCTCTATACAGTAGAAATAGATATTATTGAAGATTTCTTCTTCTAATATAAAATAACATCTTAGTTGCATCACAGAAAGGTGAGCCTACGACGCCACGGTTTCTGTGACTCTTAGTTTCATGAACTATGCCTTTTGGATTAAAATGTCACTTAACGTCGGTATTTAATTTTACATTATTGTTATGTCCTCATGCGATCCGTGTGTTTTTAATATAAAAGTTTAGTTGTCCCGTAGCAACGCACGGGCATACTACCTAGTTAGTACAAAAGACTTGATCTAGCATGTGCTCTACTGGTGAATGAGTTCAGGGTTGTGATGTTATTTATCGTTCTTATATAATAATGTTGCTTATGGTTGTGATATCATTGATATGATGCATCGCTAAATGAATGAACATTTTTCATGGAATATGTCTCCTATACCCTCTCTCTCTCTCTACATGTTTCAACCTGTTATTGTTGTTCATTCTTTTTTGTTGTTGCTAACGGTTGTTGGTCCAACGATGACAAAACTCTAGAGCGGCGGTCAGGTTGGCTAGGGCAGCCCATAGCCGCCGTACGCCTTAGCGAGGACGTGTATCGCTGGAGGTGTGATGGACCTAAAAGTTGGCAAAGCTAATTTTAGCCCATCTTAATTTGGGACCTAAGAGCCTGGCCTAGCAGCAATCTGGAAATGTTGTTACCTGATGCTATTATCCCCACTTGTGTTGAATGTCGTTAGAAACTTAAATTTGGATTGGGCTGGTAATTTATTTTTGTCCGTCCTCGTGTCCAAAAAGAAGAAACCAAGAGAGAGGCGGGGGCATGCGTGTGCATACAGCAAGTCAACAATGGTGTTGTTGATAGCAGAGCAGACTTTAGTTTGCCAAGTCACGTAGCAGGTGAAGATGACGCCTGTGCCTGTGATTTTGTGCTCCTAGTAGTAGATAGATACTCCTATATACTACTACGAGCCAAAAATTGTGTCAAATATCAAAAATTTTGTTATAGCTTGCTTTACTAATGAAAGGTCTTCAAGAATAACTTAAATTTTACGATGTTTGCATAAATTTTTTGAATAAGACAATGAGACGAAGAGGAACAAGCTAACAGCACACAGACAACCACCTACATGGCCCACTTGCATTGGAAGAGACGTGGGGCCCACCCACCCCGCTGCCCGTCGTCGTCGTCGTCCTCCTCCTCCTCTCTCGGTCGGCAATGTGCTTGCAATTGCAATATAGGGAGGGAGTGGGGACGGGAGCAGCCAGCCCCAGCCCCAGCCCCAGGCCATAACGACTCCCACTCATGTCTTGCATTCCATGCATGGCAGCAGCGCGGTCGTCTCCTGTCCTGTCTCCTCCCGGCCCGGGAGGTCCCAGATAGATAGAGAGATATAGACGCTGACGCTGACGCTGAGCAACGCATCGATCATCTCAGAGACCGCCGGCCGAGAGTCAAAAATCTTGGGGTCGTCCAGGGCCATGGCGTCGCCGCGCCAACAGCTCGCTCTCCTCGCGGTCCTCCTCTGTGCCGCCCACGCGTGCGCCGTGGCCGCAGAGCAGCCGGCCACCGACGAGCAGCTGTCTGCTTCTCCGGCGGCGGCGGATAACAACACAACACCGGCGGGCGTGGGCATCAAGGTGTCCTTCCGCCCCCGAGTGGCCATCGTGGTGGGCATCTTCACCATGATCTTCTCCCTCACCTTCCTCCTCCTCATGTACGCCAAGTTCTGCCACCCCTCCTCGTCTCCCCCGCCCGCGGCACAGCTGGTGGGAGGCGGAGAGACAGGAGGAGGCAACAACAACAATGGCGCAGCAGCAGCAGCAGCAGTCGGAGTGCCCAAGCAGGTCGTCGAGTCGCTGCCCTTCTTCCGGTTCGCCACCCTGCGCGGCGCGCGCCAGGGGATGGAGTGCTCCGTCTGCCTCGCCCGCTTCGACGATGCCGACCTCCTCCGCCTCCTGCCGCGCTGCCGCCACGCCTTCCACCTCGACTGCGTCGACCGCTGGCTCGAGTCCAGCGCCAGCTGCCCGCTCTGCCGGACCAGCGTCGACGCCGACGACGCCACGCTGGGCCTCAAGTACCCATCCAGCGCGCGCATCGTCTTCGGCGGCGACGCGCTGTCCTCCGGGCGCTTCGACGATATCGACGGGACAGGGACAGGGAGCGGCGGACGCGACCTCCTCAACATCTTCGTGGAGCGCGTGCCCGGGCCGCCGCCGGGGCCGGGGCCGGGGCTGGAGCTGGACAGGCACAAGCACCGCATCATCGTGTCCGACGTGGTGTTCAAGAGCCGGTGGAGCGAGCTCAACTCCGCGGACCTCATCGCGCTCGACACGGAGATGCTGCGCTCCATGTCCAGCGGCCGCTTCGTCTTCCCGCCAGATTCCCCTTATAATTACAGCACCGAGGCCCCCAACGACACCAAGAAAGAAGATCAGGACGACGGTATCCTCGTGCCGACGACGACGAAGGAGATAAGGAAGCGGCTGCTGGAGCCTGTGGTCGTGGTGGACGGCCGACTAGGTGGCGGGTGCAGCAGCGGCTCCGCCGTGTCGGCGTCCGCGGCGAGGATGATATCCTCCGGGGTGCGCTCCATGTCGGAGATCGTGAGCCTGCCACGGCTGCGCGCCGCGGCGAGGGAGCGGCTGTCGGAGGAGGAGAATCGGCGGTGGCTGCCGATCGCACGGCGGACGGCGCGGTGGTTCGCCGGGCGCGCCAGCAGGAGGAGGGAGGTGGAAGAGGAAGAGAACCGAAATGTCCACGTCGCGGCGGCAGAGCATGACGATGTGTGATCGATGGTGAGCAGCAGAGTAGAACAGGATGGTGGAATGCATCATTGAATTTGGGATAGACGACGAAAGCAGGGTGTAAACAATCAAACAGTCAAGATCATCCATCGATGGATCATCATCAGTCCATATTATTTAGTACGGAGTATGCTATAATATAATGATGAAGAAGAAAAGAAAGACAAGTCAAAATTGAATTGTGGAGTGAGTGAGGTAGGAAGCGGCCGAAATGCGATCGATCATCGATCATGCAGCACAGCAGTCAGCACTCAGCAGACAGGCAGGCCGGCCTTTTTTAACATTAGCAACCAGAGGTGGTTTGGTTTGGTCTGGTCTGTATCATGCATGCCTTGTGTTAGACTTGGCGGAGTGGACGATGATCGATATTTAGTGCACTGCTGCAGCTGCAGCATAATTATTCATTCATTCAAGAAAAATGGAGCAACAAGGTGACGACGCACATGGAGACAGACATGCAAGCCCTTCTCAACATGCATCATATAAACAACACCGACCATAGAATAATGACTAGCATTATATATGCAATGTAATGCATATGATGTACACCCCCTCTCCAGTACCTAAGCTAATTAATCAGAGCTGATGATTGATGATAAGTAATACATGTGCTTGTGGCTGCTAGCACACCAGAAGAGAGAAAGGAATAATACAAATACAATGGCGGTGTGCGTTCATGTTCCAACCTATAGCTACTCTATATACTAGGAATTGATTGATTCGCTTCCCATTTGGTCTGTTCCTTCATGTTCCACCCCATCTATCCCACCTGATCCTCTCAACCAAACAGTTAAGCTAGTTCGATGATCGGATGGTTGTTGTTAAAGATAGGATTACAAATAAAAAAATGATATTAATACGGGCATTGAGGGAGGGCGACGGCCGTCGATTAATGACAGGCAGACGCAAGTCACCAAAAACTAACAGTAATCCTAACCTTAGGCTGTAATCAGACAAAACCAATGCAAGCTTCTGTCACGTTCAGTCCGCATCGTCTAGATTATGATTATGTATCTATCATAGATAGCTGACTACTCTTGATTGATCTATACTAGCTACTAATCCCTCTAGTTTTCTAGAGGATGTCGTTTTGGACAAGACTTGATAAAAAATTTAGAGTATAAACTATGATTACTTTTAAATTATTATAAGTTTGAAAACATAAAAACCACTTTTCTTGAAAAATACTTTCATAAGAGTATCACTTTTTAATAAATATGTTTTTAGAAAATAAGAAGTTAGAGCTATACTACTTTCATAAATAAATATAAACTAGCATACATGCCCGTGCGTTACAACGGAAAGTACATTGCCAAATGCTCATACCAACAATAATAGTTAGTTGTCTATTTTGTTATATGAATTGGTCTTTTACCCAACTATAAAATAATTAAATAAATTAAAAGGTCCTATCTTATCTTGAAAGCGTTATTGAAATATCAGTAACACCCTTTTCTTTTCTTTATTTTCCTTTTCATTTGTTCCTTTATTTCCTTCTTCATTTATTTATCTCTCTCTCCAATATCTAGCTTACCTTCTCGACAGGACATCTCCACCACACAAAAACCATACGCAACTTCTCCAGCGTGACCGCATCTGCCCGCGCCCACTCGCCAGAAATCTGGGCGACTTTGCTCCGCCCACTCCCGGCTAGTTCCCCGGCATAGCCACCCTTGACCTCCCTTCCCATCTCAATATGTCTGTGCTTACTCCCACACCACAACCGAAGCTTTCCATGCAGTCGTGCCGCTCCACCCCTCCACCGGCCTCAGGGGCAAATTGGTCAATGGTCACGCCATGGCCCACCGCCGTCAGGAGGCTGAGGCAACCCTGCACGCGGATAGGAGCTGCGATGATGCAGGAGAATGGCATGATGTGGCAACATCTCAGCGTGTAGTGGGAGGGGCGGGGCTGCAGACGCCGGACAGTGAGCTCCGCCGGCCGCCATGACTCACGCGCCGACGCAAGAGAATGATGTGGCGGTGACTCGATATTTCTCCATCTAGGAACGTGAGCGAGCATGATTTTTGGAAGATTCTTCCACGCGAGCAAGTGGGCTCGCCTGCAATGCACCTCGTGCTGCCTGCATCGGCGGCCCCTAGCCTCGGCATGTTTCCTCGGCACAACGACGGTGGGCTCGGCTGCGACACGCCTTGCCGTCCCCCTGCACCACAACGACGCCTTGATGCTTCGACTACACCATATCCACCTCAATGGAGCACCAACACAACGCTCCGCTTCGACGGCAACCCAACTCCACTGCTACGCTTGGGTTGTCGCCACCTAACCGCATCTCCACCATTAGAAAAAATTTACCATGCTTTGCTTTATATTAAAATGGGCCTGTATGTTTTTCTTCTAGTGTTCGATTTGATTCGGGCTAATGCCATTGGTGGTGGATCGTGGATAAGACACGGACACTGCAGGGCAAGCATTGCATAGTTTACTAGAAAAAACATAAAAGCGGAAATTGAGTCGATCTCATAGATGAACGAAATATTTTATGGTAGAAATTTTGCCTTTTTATTATTAATTGCTCATGCATTGCAACGGGAAAAAATATTACAAATGTTTGTCATGTTTACTTCAGCTTGCTGCACAACTTAGTTACACCTACTAATTTGTATAGATGCTACTTTTGCTATTTTGATTTGTTGTTGTAATTTTTGCAGCAATCACAAATTATTGTTGTTGTTGTGCACATCAATGGGAAACAAGAACCAAGATTTTACATATCTATATGACATCCTTAATAAATTATTGTTAGCAATAATATATCATTGTTCTATTTAAGTGGGAAAGTACATCATATTGTATTGTTTAGTGTTGCGGGCAATCCAGCCTATTATAATTATATTATATTTATAATGCTGTGGGCAATTCAGGCCTATTTAAACAAGGAAAGTACATATTATTATACAATTTAATCTTGTGGGCAATCTGGCCTACTGAGATTGCTACTTTGCGGACTGTTGCTTGTGGGCTGGACTTTAGGTAGTAAGGAGTTTGCCAATCGGAACGCAGGCTTGATTCGGATATGGAGAATGCATCGGCAGACTGTAATGGAAAGAATGAATACATAGAACATGCATTAGAAGGTGAAAAAAAATCTAGAAGAGGAAGAGGCAGAAAAAATATAGTAGAAATTTTGCCTCTTTGACTTATGATGAGTCCGAGTCGCATACACAAACCAAACTGTTTTAGAATCTAACTCCGTATCGCGACAAGAGATATTCGAACTCATATAAGTAGTAGTCAAATAAAGATGGACTAAAAAAATAGATGGATGAAAAAAAACTGGCTAAAAGTTTTGCTTTTTTATTATTACTAGCAAACTATCAAATATGCCCATGCGTTGCAATGGGAGAAGAAAAAACTATTAAATGTTCAACCTTTTTGCTTCAGTGTGTCGCATAGTTGCAACAGCTCTAGCAACTTAATTGTATATGTGCTATTTTTATTGTTGTAAGTGTTGTGAGTTGTTGACGCAATAATTGCTTATCAATAGAAATAAGGACGGCCATGTTACATATCTATATATTTTTTGTATAAAATTGAAAAACAATAGTTCATTTTGTCCATGATCATGACATCTATAGTATAATAAGTTAATATTAGCAATAATATGGCAATGTCCTACTGATTTTGTCTTACATTAAAATACAACATTGAAATATTTTTTCTTTTATCGAGTCAAAAAAATATTTACTCGCATGATTTTAGTTTTCATACTTTTCATATGTTGGTTAGACTTAGATACCAAGTATCATGAAAAATATGTAATTTTAATACCTTATTAAAGTCAAAAAATGGTCAGTCATCATTGTGTCGAAAATTGGTCTCTCCATTGATGAGTACTGAGTATGACGATACCTCTCTCGATGTCCACATGACAACTCTCTTTGAGGGTTGCACTGACATATGTGCTTTGAAATTTGCACTGGTATATGCGGACATCTAGGAGAAAATTTTATTTGGTTATATTCGATGACAAAGACTAAGATTTCAGTTTATGTTTTGACTAGGTCATCCTCAGTATGGGTTTTATGGCTCAGTTTTTAACACACCTAGTTTTTAAAAACAGTACAGAAGAGTTTTACCCCTATAAAACTATCTCTACTCCCATAAAACTCTTACATTTTCTCTCTTCATTAACACAGTGCTATGTCAGCATATTTAATGTCTATGAAACTTCATGAAACTTCTATTGAGACTGTCCTTAGTTAGGCCATTGGTCCATTTGATTATAATATTAAATTATTTCTAACCAAAACTACATCCACAACTTAACTATAGGAATATTTTTATACTGATTTATTACTTATTACATTTTTATTTTTTATAAGAAAAGATAGAGAGTTACTTCATCAGAAAAAAGTGACGTAAAGGGTGGTAGTGGCACAAAGGCACAGGACCAAAAAAAAGAGTTATACTTGTGAGATATATATACCGGCACACACTGGGATGCGCGAGCAGGCCTCCCCTAACCGACGTATCTGATTCCATGATAGTTTCTTTTTTTTAACAAAAAAGACCCTTTGCATCTATTCATGGATGTTTAACCGGTGTATTACTATTTTGTGATATATACAAAAATAATTACTGGCACACACCAGGATGTGCGAGCAGGCCTCACCTTGCGCGCTGACGTATCTGACTCTATGACAGTTTCTTTTTTTTAACAATGACAAAAAGGTCGTTTGTATCTTTTTCATGGATATTTAACCAGAAAAGGTGTACAACTCCATATACAACTCAAGATCAGATCAGTTTCCATCCAAAGGGGAGACTCCATCATATTTCTTTTTTGGGAAATGAAAAAAGTCGTTGCATCTATGCATGGATGTAGCTTATTGTATTTAACCGGAGAAGATGTAGAACTTTATATATAATTAATGATTAAAGATTTGATAAGTTTCTGTTCAAAAATAAGTTACCTTCTGAATTGTGCACCACATACATAACCCAATATGTTTTTAAATCAATTTTCGTATCATGCTAGACAAGAGCTCTTCTAATACCTTATATGAACATGAAGTATATATTAAGGAAGGGTGGACAAAAAAAGAAGTGGACTAAAAAAAAGGTGAACAAAAAAAAAAACTGAAAGTTTGCCTCTTTATTATTATACTAGCAACGTGTGCCGTGCGTTGCAATGAAAGAAACAATAGAAGAAACAAAGCTATCATGCAGAAATAGGAATGTTACATAACCACTTCATCTATTCCAAATTATAAGATATTTTAAATTTTTTAAATATGTTGATTTTACTATATATACATCTATAAATAGTGATATCTAAGTCCATAGCAAATGTGATCATATATTGAAACCAAACATAAACTTGTTTTGTCGTCATCCGGATGACTTTCGACTTAAAAGGTTACATGCATTTAATTCATCTCCACATAATGGTCTAGACGTATGCCATTTGAAAATGGTCTCATGTTGGATTTGGATTGTGCTAGTAGAATATAGAAACTAAAAGCCATAAAAATACAATGGGAAAAGAAAACTTTCCAATGAAAAAATCAGAAAAAATAAGACGGTAAGAAAAATCATGGGAACTATGCCATTTTATGTCGTTGGAAATTATGCCAAAAAAAAATCAATAGAAAATTATAGAAAACTATGCTGTTAAAAAAAAAAAAAAAAGAAATTATCATAGGATCATGGAAACCTTTTTCTGAGAAAAGATAAAAAAAAAGAGAAAAAAAACTCCATGGTTGGGAACCTTCATGGATAGAAAAACAAAAAAGTTGGAACTCTACATGGATTAAGATTAGGCGTGTAGGTTGAATTCAAATCTAGAAATAGGAATCAAACTCGATATTGTATTAGACAAGATCTATTCCAACTTATATGAGCATAGTATATATAAGTTTAGATGGACTCTATTGTCCGGTAGTTAGAAGGAGAGGTGGACTAAAAAAATAGATAGACAAAAAAGCCATAAAAATACAATGGGAAAAGAAAATTTTCCAATGAAAAAATTAGAAAAAATAAGACGGTAAGAAATCATGGGAACTATGCCATTTCAAGAAAAATTATGCCGTTGGAAATTATGCCATAAAAAATATCAATAGAAAATTATAGAAAACTATGCCATTAGAAAAAAAGGAAAAAAGAAATTATCATAGGATCATGGAAACCTTTTTTTGAGAAAAGATAAAAAAACTCCATGGTTGGGAACCTTCACGGACAAAAAAAAAAAAAAAAAGTTGGAACTCTACATGGATTAGGATTATGCCATAAAAAATATCAATAGAAAATTATAAAAAACTATGCCATTAGAAAAAAAGGAAAAAAGAAATTATCATAGGATCATGGAAACCTTTTTTTTGAGAAAAGATAAAAAAAAAAACTCTATGGTTGGGAACCTTCACGGACAGAAAAACAAAAAAGTTGGAACTCTACATGGATTAGGATTAGGCGTGCAGGTTGAATTCAAATCTGGAAATAGGAATCAAACTCTGTATTGTATTAGAAAAGATCTATTCCAACTCATATAAGCACAGTATCTATAAGTTCAGATGGACTCTATTGTCTGGTAGTTAGAAGGGGTGGACTAAAAAAATAGATGGACCAAAAAAAGACTAAAATTTTGCCTCTTTATTATTAAGATAATAGATAATAGATAATAGACTAGAAAATATGCCCGTGCGTTGCAACGGGACTTACCGTTTGTTGCATGATCATCATGCTTTTGAATTTTGTCTATATTGTGACAAGGGCACATGCTGCTCCAACTTACAAATGGATACATATGGGAGATAGTGGCAGTATTACAATTAGCTTTGAAATTGTACTTCATACCTTGTACTTTCCTTTTTCAAGTTGTATTTTGATATATTTAGATTCTGTTATGTATCAGAACCCATGTATTCAGAAAAATAAAATGGCTTTAATTCAGAAGGAAGAACATAGTAATTTAGTTGACCCCTTATGCAATGAATTACCATAAACTGATTATATATTTATTAACTTCTTGACATGAATGCGGTACTGTAAAAAAATTTAATTTGTTATGATATTTTCAAGTAACATGAAGTGTAGGATTTTTTTTTTTAAAAAATGCAGTTTAAAAAAACATGGATTATTTTTTCTTCTTCATTTATTTTCCACCATATATTTTTATTTTCCACCTTATATTTTCAACCAGACACACACCTTCTATATTCTCGTCACCTTAGCTTCATCACGGCTCGTGGATACTTTCATCACAGCTCATGGACGGCGACCCAGCATCGCCTTGTCATTGCAGCCCGTGGCCTACGACCGAGCTCCACCTCGCCATCGTTACCTATGGCCCAGCGCCGAGCTCTACTCAAGCTCGTCGTTGCGGTTCGAGCGGGTTCCGTATGGCCCCGTCTAGAAGTTGGCCGAGACTCCACAAAGACGTCCGGGTCATTGTGCCCCATGTGTGCACCAGCGACGACTTCCCCATGTAGCCCATCCCCCACACTAACACGATGAGCAACGTGACGTTTAGGCTGAGAACAACTTGGTGATGACCGCCTTAATCTCAGTGCCCCGGCCGATAATGTTGGACACCTAGAACGCCAACTTCGTCGAGTGCTTGTTGTGTTTGTGCAACACGGACGACAACTGAGCTTCCACGAGCTAGTAGACACCACAGAGAAAAACAAAAAGACACGGATACAGAAACAATTGTTATGGCTAGGATTAGATCTTTGTTTTGTGCGAGCAGAAGAATCGAGTCATTATGAGATTTGGTTGGACTAAAAAAGTACGTTAGAAATTTTGGCAATTCAAGAAGCAACCGTATATATCCCATTGTTGTGAAGATATGGTGCTAAGTGCAAATAGACCGTCTTAATCATGAAAGACCTAACCAGATACTCACAAATCACTTATCAGGTGTTGGCCCAATCTTAAAGAAATTGCTACGCGCTAATACTTTTCTTGTTCCTGAAAGAAAGGGAATATTCCAATTTCAATTCTAAATTCTGGACACGCTATAAGAGTTTCTGCATTATCTTATTTTACATTTTTTTTTCAAATTGCAAGCATTGTGACTTGAAATATTTAAAAAGAAGTGGAAGAAATAGCATCTTGAACAAACCTTGCGAACAAGCAGGAAGCAAGCAGACCCTATCAGTTCGTGTCTGCCTGTCTTGCAAAATCTGGATTCATGAATTTGTGTACAATGAGATTGGGAGCACCCGGTGGTAACTGCCCACAAATATTAATGCATAACCTTCTCCACTGAAGCAGCAGAGCTGCAATTCTTTCCTTCATCCCTAGTGCTCGCGTTGTTTGGCTCGTCGATATTAAGACCTGCGAGATCATCAGGATATCGCAGTGACAACTTTCAGTTTTAGTTTCAACAAAGATCTCAAATATTTATATTATAAATTTATAAATAGGAAAAAAACAGAAGTTTGTGTTTGACTTACCAGAGACTTTTCTTGTCTGAGCTGGATTCTTCTCTCTCTATTCGATTCCAATTCCATCTCAGTGTGCCGATGAACCATCCAGCGATGCCATGTATGGCGGCCAAAGCGTCGCTGGTTTCTCCAAGATGACAAGGACACGAGGAGTCACCCAAGGCCATGCCCTTCTTTTCCCTTGCCGTAGCGCTTTCTTCGCCCGGAAAAATTCTTCCATCACCGCTTGTGTAGTGGGGTTGTCATGCCAGGCCGCCGTCGCGGCATCTCTGCCGCTAGGACACGCATCGGCGAACTCGCCCTGGGCTGCGTACTACTGCAGCTGGAGATCGGCTTCCTAGGCTGCCATAATGGTGCTATAGGTGGGGAGCGGCCGTGCCGTGCATCCATGCGGGAAGATGGCGAGCCAGGAGCAGTGGTGGCGTAGGAAGGAAGCGTCGCGGTGGCGGCGGGAAGCGATGCAGTGAGCGAGCGACGGGACGAAGGCGTTGACAGAGCGACGTGAGAAAGTGAGGAGTGGGCCGCCGATCGCGAATGGGCCGGACGTGGCCGAGTGAACTGAGACGATTGGGCCATATTTGAATGGGCCGGACGAAAATCAGGGGGAGAGGAACTCTTTCCTTTTAAGTATTAGGAATAGAGTATAGATATAGATTAGGTATTAGGGATAGAAGATATAGAGGTATAGATATAGTTATAGAGAATAGAGATTAGAATTATTGAGGTGTAAATGGGCCACATCGCTTTTATATTTCCACTTTCCAGGCCCGGCCCAGCTGCATGTCGAATTAAAAACATGGGCCGCCCGGAGGAGAGACCGACGTGGAGTGCCGAGCCGACCGCCGTTCCAGAGGGGAGCGACGCATTTAAGCTCGGGCGGTCGGTCGGAGCAGTGACAGTGAGTGAGTGCTGAGTGGCCGGCCGTTCAGCCTTTCCCTCACTCAGTCTTGGGGACTGTGTTGAGGAGGAGAGGAGCAGACTTGGGAGACCTCGCCTCGCCCCGTCCTCCTGTCTCCTTCCTTGCTTTTGGTAAGTGATGGAACTGATTCAATTGGGGATCCTTCCTCCTTCCCTCCTCCCTATTTGATTTGATGCTATGTGATTCATGCCTTTTCAATCTGCAATGCTGCTGCGTGCGTAAACCCTAGCCCCCTCGCCGCTGAAAATCCCCCATTCGTTCCTCTTTCTCTCATTTCTTACGGTAGATGCAGCTTCTGCTTTCCTAGGTTTTTCGGGACATTTGGTTTCTTGCACCTAGAGGACGAACAGCTGGGCCCTTTCATGCTGCCGTTCTTGGTCCTCATACTCGCAAATTTGTTTCTCTTGCTTTTAAAAAAATAAAAATAAAAAATGGAGGGGTTTTTGCTGGATGCTTTTTGCAGTATTTTTTTTTGCTGCTACGCGATTCATCTCACGGGGGTTCCATACATTACCGTGCCTTTTTTTGTTGGAAAAAAAATAAATGTCCACTTTTTTGTGTAACAAAAACATAAAGACGAGTGCTTGAAACTGCGATGTCTGCTGTTCAGGTAGTTTCTCAAGAACATTTTTTTTTAATAAAAAGGCCTTCTTTTTCTTCTTCTTACGCTCTGGGAAAGAAGGTACATGGAGCAGCTAAGTCGTCAACTTCACCAAAACCTTTCATTTTTTTTTCCTTACCTAAACCTTGTTTCAACAAACGCTGCCTTTGGCCGGGGGCATCTGATTGTCTTTTTAATCTGTGATTCTTCAAGTCAACATTACGCTCATTTTCTTCACTGTGATCTGACAGCCGACTACAGTCGTATATTTCTTTATTAGTAACGTCCTGCGTTGGAATCCTTGTGATCTGGACAGTATAATGCTGCCATCAAAAGCATGCAGCTAGACAAGCTTAATTAATGGTGCATCTGATAGACTGCCCAAAAGATCCGTGTCCCAAATGTGTCCTTGCTACTCAAGGAGGTCATATGAAACAAGCAAAACGAAATTTCTGCATTAACAAACAGGCACAAGACTGAGTGACGTGGCTAGTGCCAATGAGGTGGGAACTTGGGAGTGGAATTAGATTTATAGCTATTCCTATCTGCATTTTACCTGAATTTAATCTGGTAAAGTAGGCAAAAACATGGAGCTTATAGAGTTGAAGATTGTAGGTATAGAAGTGGGTATCAGGAAGATTCAACTTACGTGGCATTGGTAAAATATTCTTTCAACTGTTCGTCTTCCCTTTCACCAATTCATTTTTGTTCTTGTTTCGTTGCAGAGAGTGCTGCTTCTGTTATCTTAAAATGGGCTCTCATGATGGCATGGATGAAGAGTTGCCACCACCCCCTCCGGTACCACCAGATGTGGTTCCCATTAAAGCTGAAGATGTTGTGGGGGAATCACTAGCAAACAAGCCAGTAAAGCCAAAGAGATTACTGATGGACAGGCCTGGTATAGGAAGAAAAGGGCAGCTAGTCCAGCTCTATTCAAATCACTTTAAAGTCGCCGTGAAGAGTATAGAAGACTTCTTCTTTCACTATTATGTATGTCTGCTTACTGAGTTCACAATCTTCTGTTCAAAATATATCATTGTGTGTTCCTTGTTTGTTAATAATTTATCCTTGGCTGATGTGGTAGCGCTGTTTTATTTGAATAGGTGAACCTGAAGTATGAGGATGATCGACCTGTTGAGGGTAAAGGAATCGGCAGAAAGGTCATTGATAAACTGCAGCAGACATATAGCGCTGAGCTTTCCAACAAGGATTTTGCATATGATGGAGAAAAGAGCCTGTTTACAGTTGGTGGCCTTCCACAAAAAAACAATGAGTTCACCGTGGTCCTGGAGGACGCGTCTACTGGAAAGTTAGTTTTATTGTTTGATCTGCTTCCTTGTTGTTTATGCTTACCCAGAATCGTACTTCGTAATTGACCCTTTTTTTGTGGTTGTAGGACTGCTGCCAATGGG
This sequence comes from Chrysopogon serrulatus, assembly GCA_015844335.1. Lineage (NCBI taxonomy): Eukaryota > Viridiplantae > Streptophyta > Magnoliopsida > Poales > Poaceae > Chrysopogon > Chrysopogon serrulatus. The sequence continues at coordinate 39,735 of JADLZL010007530.1, read as the reverse complement.
AGCCCTGGAGGTAATGACAGCCCTGGAGGTGGTGACAGGAAGAGAATGAGGAGGCCATACCAGACGAAAACTTTTAAAGTGGAGATAAATTTCGCAGCAAAGGTTCCTATGAGTGCTATTGGTCAAGTCATTAGAGGCGAAGAATCGGAGAACTCCTTGGAGGCACTTCGTGTTCTTGATATCATACTGAGGCAGCATTCTGCAGGACAGTATGTAGCTATGCATCTCCATTGATGATTATAACTAGATTTGAGGATCTTCTATAGTTACATAATGACAATTTTTCCCACTTCTTGCAGAGGCTGCCTTTTGGTTAAGCAATCATTTTTCTACAACAACCCTTCAAACTTTGTTGACTTGGGTGGTGGTGTGATGGGTTGTCGTGGATTTCATTCAAGCTTCCGTGGCACACAGAGTGGACTTTCCCTGAACGTTGGTACGTATTTGTCCTGTATGGCTGTATCGGTGCCATGTAACTGCATTGTCTATTCTGTAATCCTACATCTTTCATGATCATGATAGCTTGTTTTTTTTTTAAAAAAAATCTGTAGATGTCTCAACAACAATGATCGTGAAGCCTGGCGCTGTTATTGATTTTCTTCTTTCTAACCAGAATGTTAATGATCCTATCAGAATTGATTGGCAAAAGGTAAATTGCATCTTTGGATAAAACTTCTTGAATGATCACACTACAGCATTGAAATATCTATTTTGGTAGAATGATAACACTATTTTGGGATGTGCATATTTAATACAGGCCAAGCGTGCTCTCAAGGGCTTGAGGATTAGAACCACTCCTGCAAATTCAGAATTCAAGATTTTTGGTCTCAGTGAGAGGATTTGCAAAGAACAAACGTGAGGACATGTTTTCTTTCTGTTTTGTTTATTTTTATGCGTGCTTTACTTGGTATTTGAAAAAAAAAGTACCCTAGTGCGTTAAGCTTGTTTCAGAAGAATTTTGTTCAGTTGATTGTTTTTTGATATCAATGCCAAGTTTGTTTGACAGAGATATTCTTGTGCTTAATTGCTTTCTCATATGCAATTAGGTTTCCGCTGAGGCAGAGAAATGGTAGCAATGGAGATTGTGATACCATTGAAATAACTGTCTATGACTACTATGCAAAGAAAGGAATCGATCTAAAGTATTCTGGTGATTTCCCCTGTATAAATACAGGGAAGGCAAAGCGTCCAACATATTTTCCAATCGAGGTTTGTTTCAGTTTTGTTAGTGTACATCCTATCAAATTTCTTCGTTTGTTAAATATATATCTTGCATCTCATATTTTTATCTTGTGTTACTAGCTATGCTCGCTTGTTCCGCTTCAAAGATACACCAAAGCTTTGTCTACACTACAAAGGACATCCCTTGTTGAGAAGTCTAGACAGAAGCCTCAAGAAAGGATGACAGTTCTAAATGATGTGAGTTACCTTGATTTTAGCATGCTGCAACTATTTATAACTGTGTGGGATTGGTTTCTACGACTGAATTACTCAACAGCTTATGATTACCATAAATGTTAGGCACTGCAACGCAGTAACTACGATTCTGACCCCATGTTGAGGGCATGTGGTGTTTCAGTTGCTCCAAAATTTACACAGGTTGAAGGAAGGATCCTTCAAGCCCCAAAGGTTGGTGACACAAGCTGTAGTTGTTTTTCTCTCTCAAAATGTTGTACCAAGTCCTTATGTCAGCAAAATGCATCTGACTAAATCTAATATGTTGTAGCTGAAAGCCAGCAATGGTGATGATATCTTATCACGAAATGGACGGTGGAATTTCACCAATAGGGTCAGCAACTAAGCATTTTTTTTTACCTTCTCTAGTTCTTGGTTAGGATCTTTCTGATGTGTGTGTTTTTTTTTTTTGCCCCTTTCAGAAGTTTTATCAAACCTGCTCTGTGGATAAGTGGGCGGTTGTTAATTTCTCTGCACGTTGTGATGTTCGAAATCTTATCCGTGACCTGATGAGGAATGCATCTGCAAAGGGAATCGTATGTTTTAGCTTTTCACACATCTTTGATTGTAACAGTTTGCTGTTTCTCACCTTTTCTTCTGGCAGCAAATGGAGGAACCTTTTGATGTGTTTGAAGAGAGTCCCTCTATGAGGCGTGCGCCTGTGTCAAGAAGAGTGGATGATATGTTTGGGCAGATAAAATCAAAACTTCCTGGAGCTCCTAGGTTCCTCATGTGCCTTCTCCCTGAGAGGAAAAATTGTGAAGTCTATGGTTGGTTTTGTATTTGGTTACCATCCCCCACCCCCCACCATATAAATATCTCACACCTTTGCAATAATTATACCTTTCTGGTTTCAACCAGGTCCTTGGAAGAGAAAGTGCCTGGCTGAGTTTGGTATTGTCACACAGTGTCTAGCTCCAACAAGAGTCAATGATCCGTACCTGCTTAATTTGCTGATGAAGATTAATGCAAAGGTTTGAGACATGATTTTGTCTTCTTTTGCACTGTATTGTTCACTAATGCATTTTTATACCATCCTCTCGCCCCTGTTTTTAACCAGCTTGGTGGTCTGAACTCGTTACTGCAAGTTGAAGCATCTCCGTCAATACCACATGTGTCGGAAGTACCCACCATCATCTTGGGTATGGATGTGTCTCATGGCCATCCAGGACAAGATAGACCTTCCATTGCAGCGGTAAGATGGGTATACCTTTAGTTGTACAGTTCCTCTGGCCACATGGAATCTGAGTGATTTTGTAAAATTTGTGAAATGGATCTATGTTAATCAGATGTAACCATAGCTTTCCTCTCTGTTTAGGTGGTTAGTTCTCGTCAATGGCCTCTTATCTCTAAATATAGAGCATCAGTGCACACCCAATCCCCCAGATTAGAAATGATGTCCTCCTTGTTTAAGCCACGGGGTACTAATGATGATGGTCTCATCCGGTAAGAGCTATCTTCTTAGTATGTGGATGTATGTAATATGTATGCTAAGCGTGATGACTTTTGAATACTAAGTTTATCTTCATATTTGGGACTTTCAGGGAATCACTGATTGATTTCTACACTAGCTCTGGAAAGCGAAAACCAGACCATATTATTATTTTCAGGTTTGAAGTTTTGGGGCTATTATTTGTTTATATCACTAAATCTTTTTGTAGAAACTAAAATATTGAGAAGTATGGCACATTCTTTACTGGAATGGATTATTGATACTTTTTTATAACCACTGTGATGTAAGTGTAACCATTTGCTGGTTTTAGGGATGGAGTTAGCGAAAGTCAGTTTACCCAGGTCATCAACATTGAACTGGATCAGATAATTGAGGTAATGCATTTGTTTCGATTTGTCCTTGCACTTTTGCTTAGTTCGCAACGAATTCTTGTACTCACCACTAGGCAAATACTCCCAATTGCACATCCTTCTAATTAATGCAGGCATGTAAGTTTCTCGATGAGAAGTGGTCACCCAAGTTTACTGTGATTGTTGCTCAAAAGAACCACCACACCAAGTTTTTTCAGACTGGATCACCAGACAATGTTCTTCCTGGTATGTTTTACAAAGTGTCTTACCATTTTCATGTGAGTTGGCAGTGTCCTGTGAGATGTGGTGACAATAAATGTGTTATTCTGCAGGAACTGTCGTGGACAATAAAGTTTGCCATCCTAAGAACTTTGACTTCTACATGTGTGCACATGCTGGGATGATTGTAAGTTGTGTCTAATCTCTGAATGGGCTTGTCCAGAGCAAAATGTTAGTTATCTCTGAATCCTAGATCGTCTAAGTGCAAAATATTGGTATGTTCTTGCTGCTATTATCAGGGAACAACAAGGCCAACCCACTATCATGTTCTGCACGATGAGATAGGTTTCTCTGCTGACGAAATGCAGGAGTTTGTTCATTCGCTCTCTTACGTGTAAGTAGTAGACTTTAGTTGCAGCATTTCATTGTGACTAGTTGCTGGCTGTAGTCCCTTATACTGTTGCCGTCTCCTGCTTTGCAGGTATCAAAGGAGCACAACAGCCATCTCAGTAGGTAGGCCACACAATCCCAGTTTACGATTGCTGAATCTGAAGCATTGTTTTCAGCACAGCATATTTACTATGTGCGCGCTCTTTGTTTGTGTTTGCAGTTGCTCCAATCTGCTACGCCCACCTTGCTGCAGCCCAGGTGGGCACGTTCCTGAAATTGGAGGAGATGTCAGACGCGTCCTCCAGCCAGGGAGGGCATACCTCGGCTGGCAGTGCTCCCGTGCCGGAGCTGCCTCGGCTGCATGAGAAAGTGAGGAGCTCCATGTTCTTCTGCTGATGTGCTGGTCCATCAGGATATAGGGAGCGTTTGAACTGATTTTGGTTAGTGTTAGTGATCTGTGTGTATATGACATGCAACCAGCTTGGATGGAAACCTTGAGGGGCTTGTTGCGCTAACAACCTGACTTGGCTGCTGAATCTGGAGGCTTGTAGCCTTGTAGTAGAACCAGTAAGTCCTTTTGTCTGCGGTGTTACAGTCAGCAGCTTACGCCCTACCTACAGAACTCCTAGTAAAGTTGTGTAATGAACCTTCACTTTATGCTAGCTAAGGCTCCCCTTTGGATCGATCATGCGTGCTGTTTCTTGCTTGGTTGTTATTATTATTATTTGGTTGACATGTCTGGTTGTGTTGGGACAAGTCCTCCTGAAACAGCCAGTTTGCGCTGCAGGTCCGCTCGCAGGTTATTGCTGCTCTGTACTTGAGAGGTTTGGTTAGCATTAGAGCTGTCTGTGGCTCCGACAGTAGTATGTAGATATAATAATGAAATGAAGTGGGAGGTAATAGCAGTATATTATATGTCAAGAAGAAATGTTACATGAATCTGACATTACGGAGGCAGCTTGGCTCGTGGCTGGCTGCCATGGAATGGAAGACTGCATAATAAAGAAGACTAGCCTAGCTCGGAAATTTCCTCGGATGAACAAGAAGAGCACAGGCAGAAGAAGGTGAAATGAATTAATTAGCAACCAGCAGCACACCACTCCCGAATCCAAAGCAATCAAACAATCATCAGCATCAACCAAAACGACTATTGCGTTGCGTCTATGCAATCTATCATCAATCAACTATACCTGAAGCACCAACACATGTAGTAAGCTCCTTCCTAGTAATACCAGTGTTGATGTGCTACGCTATGCACAAGGAAAGCAAAGAAGAAGCAAACAAATCAAAAATCAATCCTTGTAGAGGCAAGCCAAGCAGAAGCACAAGCACAGGCTGAGCACTACTGTAGTAGTCATGGATCCTTGAGTAGCTCCATGACCCAGTCCCTGATCCTGAGGAAGCATTTCATGGACAACCTCTCGTACGCCATCTCGTACATCCGGAGGTTCCTGTAGGCGAAGCTCATGTAGGTGTGGATGCATTCTTGGTGCCTGTGGTACAGCGCCGGGATGGTGAGAGCAGCCACCATGCCTGTTGTTGTTAGGTTTGAGGCAAGGAGGAGAGCAGAGAGACATGAGTGAGTGAGATGGGTGAAGCAAGCAAACAAACAAGGCAAATCCATCCATCCATCCATTCCATCAAAAACTCACTCACTTGCGTAACAGACGGTTGGGAAATCCGTAAGGCTGCCCACGATGGACACGCTCCACAGGCAGAGGAAGGCTCGGTAGAAGAGCAGCGCGTCCCTGCCCAGCGCGATGTCACGGAAGGCGTCCAAGGCGGCGTCGAGAGCAGAGCGCAGCAGCGCCGCCGCCTCGTCCACGGCTTGCTGCGGGACACGCAGCTCCGGCACGGGAGGCTGCGGCCTGTTGAGGAGGCGCGCCGCCTTGGCCCACAGGAAGAGCACGGTGAGCAGGAGGAGGAGCACGTTGGAGGCGAGGGACACCAAGGTGTAGCCGCGGACCAAGCCGCCGTAGAAGAGCAGCCACGAGGAGACGGTGGCCGCCAGCAGGCAGGCGCTCACGTCGGCGCGGCCATGGCGCCACAGCAGCACGTCCCAGACTGCATGCATAGGTAGGTGTGCAGCGATCCGATTCAATTCAGATGAGAAGGCAATCAATCGATCAGTAATTGATGATTGGACTAGTCTACTAGCTAGAGAGAGAGAAAGGGGTACCGAATCCTCCGACGGCACATGTCCCGGCGCCGCCGCCGCCGCCAACTCGAGCGTCCATCAGGCAGGCAGCAGGCAACCAAGCACAAGCCGCGACGACGACGGTCGACGCCAAATTAAACTGGATGGATGCAGGGGAGGAAGGGGGCCTCCAGATTCAGCAGGCACCAACCAATCCCAAATCCCAATCAAATCAAACAGAGACGAGACGGAAGGAAGAGAAACCCAAGAATCCATCCATGGCTGATGATGGCTGCTCCTGCTCCCCGTCCCCGTTCTCCAAAACCAAACATGCTTTACTTTCCCAACCAAAAAAAAAAAAAAAAAAAAAAAACCAGAGATGGCTGGATGGAATGATGAGCTGGAATTGACGTGGCGTGGGTCCCATTACCCCTCCACTAACAGGAGGCAAGCAACAGCCACCGGCCTCCCCAATCATTCATTTCATCAACCACACTTTTCTTAGCTGTGTTTTCTTCCAGCTTGCCCTACCCCTCTACTAACAGTTTTGTATTTTTTTTGGTGAAGAAACTAAAGCTAGGATTCCGGAGACCAATTATCTTTTCAAGTCTCTGTCCTAAATAAAATATATTGGATTCCAATTTATCCTAAATCAAATTATCATAAGTTTTTGACTAAGTCTCAACCCGCTTGATTTAACCTCCCTAAGAGCACACCACCACGCGCACTCATGCGTCCCACCACGTGTAGATTAACATCATAGTAACAAAATTACTCCCTCCATATTGAAAATAGAAGTCATTTAAGACAACGACACGGTCTTCAAAGTATGACTTTGACTTTATATTTTTATAAAAATATTTGTGATATATTTATATTTTTATGAAAGTATTTTTCAAAACAAATCTATTCATATAGTTTTTACATTTTCTAACTTAACAACTTAAAAGTTATTCATGATTTATGTTCCCAATGTTTGACCTAAATCTTGTCCAAAACGACTTCTATTTCCTATACGGAGGGAGTATAGTCACACAAGATATATGTTCTAGTAATAATACATAAAAGGTATTCAAGTTACATTCCAAGATCGTCCAACACTTAGTTCACGTCATACATATGACACATGCAATGGAAACCTAATTTGTAAAAAAAAACCCAACATACTCACCGATAGATTTCTTTTAGGCTCAATTAAAAATTAATATTGTAACAGTAACACATGGCGAACTAAAGATTTAAAAACAATCCCTTTTCGTCATACTGAGACGTATCGCGTGGCAAATGCATATGGTCATCTCAAGCACCGGTGTGACTAGCTAAATGCACATGCTGGCATCACCATAAACGTACACTTCCCACGCACTTCCTCAATTTCAAATTATAAATTATTCTAAAAATCTTAGAGAGTTAAAAGTATTTTAAGTTTGACAAAAATTATAAAAAAATTACAAAGATTTATAACATCAAACAAGTATTATTGTGAAAAATATAACTAATAAAGGATCTAATGACACTTATTTGCTATTATAAATGTTATTATTTTATTATATGAATGTAGTTAAATTTAAAATACTTTGACTTTTCAACATTCTTGGAATGACTTTTAATTTGGGTTAGAGGGAGTACTATACCGCTAATGCATGGTGGTTAATTTATGCTAGTCAGCCATGATTCATATTGTGTAGATCCAAAATGAAGACCTAGAAAATCACAAAAAAATTGTAATTCTTCAAGTTAGATGCTAAAAATCAGCTGGTAACGTCCTTTTTGCTCGAGTGACATCATAAATTTTATAGTTTTGAAACTAAAATTCTCCCGAAATGTTGTAGTATTTGAGTTTTAGGTTAAGCTGTTTAGCCCAAAATGATTCATCAAAAGTCTTAGTCCGGAAAGTAGTATTTTGTCATGTGATTCTTCAGAAAATATATAAAGTGAAATTTCCAATTTTTCCTTAACAAAGCGCACGATTAATTATAATTAGATTTCAATTTAGCACCGAATTTAAGAATCTGCAGTAAAATAACTTCAAAGTTTCCACGAAATGAATGCTAAATATAATGATCCAAAACCGTATCGGTTGTAGTGTAGCTCGAGCGAACGGGGTGGCCGGGCGGGCCGTGGTTGAGTTTCATTGCATTGTAGTATTGTATTGGGAGTGCTTCGTAGACATGCACAGCGTGCATGCATGGAGTAAATGATACTCACTCCTACAGTAGACGTGCACACGTATTGTGGCCGGTTGCGAGTAAATGCTGCATTGCTGCGCACACGACGGGCCATACGTGTGCTTTCATTTCATGGATGGATGGATGCGCTGTTTCATTGCGTTCATGCAGATGAACTAGCTAGCACTAGCACTAGCAGCAGCAATAGATGATACTCACTCCTCCAGTTCCGTTAGTTTTTTGATCTATGATGAAGACTATTTTCATTTTAAAATGAATCGATTATACTAGTACGAATATTTTAGCGTTTATTTATTAGTTTATATAACAATAGCATATCGCCAATTATATATTATTTTAAAATTGCTCGATGTTAGACTAAAAAAGTATTTGGATTAATATAATTAGGTATATAACGATCAATATATAGCCTAATTTGTACACTAAAATTAGTTACTTAATTTTGACTAATCATATTTATCCAACTCAGAATTGTTTGAATCTAATAGCACTAAAAACTGGCTAGCTAATAACTGTTAATTTTTAGCTAGCTAGTTAAGTTTTAGTAGCTTTTTGGGGTGTTTAAGACTGCTCTACGAACTACGCTCCACGAACTCCACTGCCGGAGCAGCTCCATAAAACTTGGAGTTTGTAGAGCACCTCTTTAGGTGCTATCACAATTTCACCTTTTTTTGGAGCTGCGTGCATAGAGCTACTATAACACCAGTCAAGTGCCTCTAAGGCCATCCTCATAAATTAGCATGAGTTAGGTTAAGTAGAGAGAGTTATCGGGCCAAGGCCCATTAGCGCGTTTGTTAGCCATTGAACCTTTGTTTGAGATAATTAAGAAAAGTCAAGGTTAATCCCCATCTGCCGTCCTTCCCTCACCACCGCCAATAATCACCACGCCGCCACCGCTAGCTTGCCTCGGATTGTAGCCATCCCGATTGGATTGTTATCAATCTGCCCTCTTCCAGTCCTTGATTTCTCCCATCCGCCATTTCAATAATCTCGGAGAGCCATTTGGAACCGTCAATCTGCCCTCTTCCAGTCCTTGATTTAAATCTAAAAACCGTGACATAGAAAAAACATAGAGCGGAGCAGTCTTAAACACTCCCTTTGTTTGAATCCACCTGCTAATAGCTACTTCCTCCATCCTAAATTATAAGTTATTCCAAGAATCTTGGAGTGTCAAAGTTTTTAAGTTTGACCAAGTTTATATAATAAAATAATAACATTTATGACATCAACTAAGTATTATTAGTTTTTTTATTAGTTATATTTTTATTGTATACCTATTTGATGTCATAATTTTTTGGGATTTTTTTCTATAATTTTGTTCAAATTTTAAAAAAAAATTGTCTTCCAAGACTTTTAGAATGTCTTATAATTTGAGATGGAGGAGTAGGTGGTTGTATTAGCTAGTTACTAGGCTTTATTAGCTAATGATTAGCAGGAATGTTATTAATTAATATTAATTTTAGCTAGTGCTAATTTTTAGTGCTGGCCTGATATGTAACGCGAGTGTTATTTTCGATGCGATCGGCCGGCCGGGGCAATGCGTGCGTGCACGGCGCCCCGGCCGGCGGCGGCGGTGAGGATGGTGCATACGGTACGTGTTGCAACAGAGCAGCTTGCACGTAGGCAGACGCGCGCGCGCGCACACACACGCTCTATCTCTGTCTGTCTGTCTGTCTCTCTCGACGATCCAGATTTATTCATCTTCTGTCGTCTACGTGCCTGTCGAGCGCTGCATTATATTGCCGGTCGGTGGCTAGCTCGCTAGCTAGGTGAAACTTGAAAGATCAGCTGCCTGCTGCTGGATGGCAACTGCATGCATGGGTGGAGGATGCACGCGCACACGGTCACGACGGTAACATGCATGCATTGCATTGCAGCAACGAATATAATGCTCACCACTCCTGTGCTATCTCGCTCCTTGTGTATGCATGCATGCGTGCATGAGGCGATCGATCACACACGTCGAATGCATGGTCCCCGGCCCCACCCTCCGCAGCGTACGTAGAGTACGTCCTTCCATTCCCATTCCGGCCGATCAATGTATGTATGGATATGATCCATGCATGCATCCATGTATCTTCTTTATTTCTTCTTCTTCCCGGACCGACCTGCAGAAGTCTATATATATGCATCCATGCATGGCGCGTCCAGCAGGCAGGGCAAGCTGCTGGATAATTCTTCCATCGATCATCAGGATATATATCTGCATCGATCGATCGATCGATCGATCTAGCTGGGCATATATACGTACGTACGTACGTGGATCTATATATCGATCGATCGAACATGTCCCACATCGCGGTGGAGCGCAACCGGCGGCGGCAGATGAACGACCACCTCAAGGTGCTCCGGTCCCTGACCCCGGCCCTCTACATCAAGCGCGGCGACCAAGCCTCCATCATCGGCGGCGCCATCGACTTCATCAAGGAGCTGCAGCAGGTGCTGGAGTCGCTCGAGGCCAGGAAGAAGCGGCGGAGCAGCGGCGGCGGACACAGCAGCGGCTTCATCACTAGTACTAGCGGCAGTAGCGCCAGCCCCACCCCCAGCCCGCGCTCCCACCTCTTCTCCTCCGGATCCGGATCCTCCTCCGCCGCCACCCCGTCACCGCCGCCGCCGCCAGCTGCTGTGCCTGCTGTGATGATCAAGGAGCTCGCCGCCTGCTGCAACTCCGCCGTGGCCGACGTCGAGGCCAAGATCTCCGGCTCCAACGTCCTGCTGCGCACGCTCTCCCGCCGCATCCCCGCGGCCGGGGGGCAGCAGCAGCAGGCCGTCAGGATGATCGCCGTGCTGGAGGGCCTCCACCTGGAGGTGCTCCACCTCAACATCAGCACCATGGAAGATACCGTCCTCCACTCTTTCGTCCTCAAGGCACGTTCCGATCCTTCTTCACTTCGCATGCAGTAGCTTATTTTATATATATATATCTCTCTCTCTCTCTCGATCGATCGATTCTTCTTCTCAGGCATAGGCATGCCGCATGCATCATATATGTATGAAATTTAATTAGTAATGCTTGCAGATCGGTCTCGAATGCCAGCTCAGTGTTGAGGATCTTGCCTACGAGGTGCAGCAGATCTTCGTCGTCTTCTGCCGGGAACGGGACCCGGAGCCGCCGGAGCAGGCGCCGCAGGAGGATCATCATGTCACGATGTACTCATCAGCTATGGCCATATAATAATACGATGACCTCCTAGCTACGTAACGTACGTACTCGAAATGACGAAATGGATCGGAAGAAAGGCTCCATCATCGACTTTTGCTTGCTTGCTACGTATAGCAACCTCCTCAAATCAAATCATGACTTAAGTACTTAGTGTGTGATATAGCTAGCTAGCTCCCCCTCGCTCTATGCATGGATGATATTATCCCTACTTGTACTTGGTTCTCTAGCTAGTTAACCACCATCTGCATGCATGTAATATACTGTATATAAGTAGAGCTAGCTACTTGTACCTTTTGACACCATCATATGCAATTGCTAAACTAGGGTGGGACCCAGTGCTTCGCAAGTTTTTTTTTCTATGCCACAGAAGGAGGAGAGGCATAATAAAAAAAGAAAGTAAGCTATAGTAACAGGTATAGCTCCACAAACTCTATCATAGAGTAGTTCTATTTTTTTTTTCTAGATTAGAGTTTTTATAGGGTTTGTGGAGCACCTCTTTAGGTGCTCTCATAGCTTCACCTTTTCTTCCTAGAGTAGAGTTTTGCATGGCAAAACTAGACCCATTTGGCTAAAAAACGTGAAGTACAGTAGAAACAAATACGAAGTAGAGTAGACATCCTTGAAGAAAGTAGAAATTTATTACACCGAGGACCTCGCAAGGTTTTCTTGATCCCACCGATAATCGTAGCCACCACTCAATAGAACACTAGTAGTGCCAGAAAGGACATCGATCTTGCAACTTGCTTATTCCAATCTCGATGAAGAATATCTGAGTCCAAAGAAGTAGGAAAGTTTTTCAATTCTTCAACATGTGGTACATCGAACATGTTGATTTGCACTTGGAACCCTAGATGCACTAAAAGAACTTTTTTGAAGCAAAAACTGTGGGGGAGATCCCCACAGCGATTTTCAATAAATTAATGCAAAACGGATAATGACGACCATTATTGGCCGTATCATGGTCTAGATATACATGATCACACACCTCAAGAATCGTTGGAGACCCCAAACTAAGCAACCTAGGGGGATACCATCAAGATGGACTCTTAAAAAACCTCAACACAAATTCTCGAAGAAACGATAATCACACCTCATAGGGAGAGCCACCAGAAAGAGATGGAGTTGATGATGCCAAGGGTTTTCTAGAAGGAGGAAAGAACCATTAGATTAGGACCCAATTGTTCCTTATTTATATCTAAACAACTGGTAATAAGGGATATAAACACACCAAACATCAATTTGTGGTTCTCCTATGAAGATCATAAATGACGACCAGAGAGAGGGGGTGAATGGGAGCCTCAAATTTCTTTTGAAATTTTGGACCATTGTCCCAAACAACCCACCAAAAACTCAAAACTCACAACTGAGATACTCTCGAGCCAACATGTGACTGGATGTTCTTGGCGATGACTGATGAACACAGCGGAGTACTCAACTGCAGAAAAACTCTTTCTACACCGAAACACTCTGAAACCCGAAACCGAAACTCTTGACTCCAATTGAAGTAAAACACAAGCTCAAACCAAAATCACCCAAACCAATTAATGATTCGATAATTTAAAAAGTTTCTGGACATCCTAGAAAACCCATGAAACAAATAGTTTGAAAAACAGAGAAGCAAAACTCCGAAACCACTCAAAATCGTAAAGTCACTACCAAAGTCGGTCTGACCAGGATGGAGAGCCGGCCTGACCAGGTTCGCTCCTCCCTAGTAGTGCCCAAACCTAGTCTGACCAAGATGGAGGGCTCCTAGTCTGACAAGGATGCGAAGGTAGTCTGACTAGGATGCGATGGTGGTTTGACCGGGTTTCATGGGTTCATCCCAAAACTTCTCCCAAATTTCTCTAAATCCTCTATTTCAAGTCAGATTGAGATGAAACTTGGTTAGGAAGATATCTGGAGAGTTTCATCCTGTCCCTTCCATGCGTTGAATTGATGAGAAATCAAAAGGAAACAAAAAAGAACCAGTTCTTAAGACCTAGACCAAGAAATCGCCCGATCTGTGAGCTCGCGAGGAATTGGTTGATTTCCTTCAGTGGAAAGGCTCAACTCACGCCATAGCTCAAATAAACGCAACAAGAACAGATTAAAATAGTCTAGAAATAAAGAATCGACGCACCAAATAGGGCAAGGGGCAACTCGTGAGGAACAAGATGAATACGAAGCACGCAACTTCAAATTCTAAAATCAAAGCAAAGGACACCTAGGAGGATAATACATGGATGAGCCTTTTACTTGTATGCCATTGAAAAAATGGTAATCTCTTCAATCTATCACTAGCGTACAAGTTCGATAAAATTTTCTCTCCCAAGCCACAAACTTGGTTCTTACACTAATACATGGATTTCAAATTCTAAAAAGACAAAGCATGAGGAAAGGTCGAGAAAACAAGCGAACTGGACGATGGCTTGTGAGAGAAAATTTTATCGGACTTGTACGCTAGTGATAGATTGAACTTTTGAGTGTCTTCAGTGAGATTACCATCTTTTTTAATGGCATACAAGTAAAAAGCTCTACATGGATTACTGAATCTCTCTCGTACAAGCAACTAGAGGAAAGGAAAACTGAAAGGTCCTTATTTGGTTTTGATAATTGAGTGACAACCTAGATAGACTAGTTGTGCTTATGAGAGATATGCAGAGAATTAGTCTATAGGTGATGAAGGAGCCTAGTGCATAGTACATGACAAGGAGTCATGTCGCTAGAGGTGAAGATCAAGACAAGACTTGTCTTGATGGACCGATTGTCATGGTGAAGGGCAAGTTGGAGGCTTTGAAGCCATTGGCACCAAGTGTCGGGAGGCTTGAGCAAAGACTTGGCACCGAAGGACTAAAGCAATGGTGAAGAGCAAGTGAGGTCAAGATTGATGGACCAAAGGCCATATGATGATATGAAGTGGATCATATCATTCATGTGGGTGATTGGTGCATGTGTTGCATCAACACCAAAGAAGATGGAGTGGAAAGTGCAAGGTAAAGGTATAACCTAGGGTGTTTCCATTTGATCGGTCATATAGGTGTGTAGAGAAGATAATGACTGGGTTTAGGATAGATGGCCATACTATCAAGAAGGACAAACTTGTTTGCATATCGGTCATCTAGTGCCTTGAGCGATCTAACTTTGCATCATGTTGCTAGGATCGAGTGGCGAGGTGAGAAGGAGTGAAAACCCTTTGAAAAATGTTTATGAAAATGCTAACAAACTTGCACAAGTTGGTGATCACTTGGAGGTGTTGGTACATTTCCAAAAGGGATGGAGTTCACATGGTAGAGAGGGGTTTGAGATCCTCTCTTCCTCCCACCGAGCTTGCGAGGCGGGATTCGGCGTTTTTGTGGAAATGAAGTGCTCATTTCCATTGCATCAAGGCCAAAAAAGGAGACAAAGTCATGGAAGTGGTTCTCCCTGAAAAACACTCACCAAACGCTGGTCCAGGAGGGACCGGACATGTCTAGTCAAGTGTGGGCAGTAGGTGTTTTTCGGTGGTGAAGAGATTTTGATGAATTTGTGTCTTTGATTTTGAATGGTTAGGTAGTGTTGAGGAGAGATAATCACTATGGTGGTCAGTTTATAGATAATTTTAATAAAATTTTATTGGTGTATTATATGTGGTAGAGAGTAGAGATAGATATTCTACCATTATGCAAATCTCTGATCCACGCACAGACGCAGGAGCCGCTGCGAGCGAGGCTTCCGCCGCCGACGGCGAGTTTGGGTAAGGCCAAGAACCACTGGTGCCGCTTTGCAGGGCGCTGTCGGCACCGCTAGTGACCTCGACCAGATCCCGCTCCAGATGAGTTGGGTTGGGCCAGCACTGCAGGCCTGGTTGGGGCCAGCCCATACGTTCTCTTCCTTCTCCCTACCCTACCCTACCCTACGTTGTCCTCAACCTCCGGACGACTCCCTTTCTTCTCTGACCGCCTCGACTAAGGCCTCGTTCGTTTCGGGCTGGAACGGCCCGGAACGCGGCCTATTCCGCCCGGATCGTTATGGCCCGGTTCGAAGTCAGCCAGGCCAGGAATGGCCATTTGGTTAGATACAGCCCGGAATGAATATTGGTCGATCCGGGCCTTTCTTCTACCGTTTTGGCCCAGAATGGAGACGGACCCTCCTATGTCCGGAACCAAACCTGGCGACACGAGGGGAGGCGATGGCGCGGCGTGGGAATGAAATCCTCTGCAGTCGCTCCTTCCAACGGCGCAGTGCAGTCACCAAATCTCAGCCACTGGTTGTGGATCCAATAGCCACGGGCTCCAACCAAGCTTCCAGGGCACGCTTTGTCAGCTGTGCTGGGCCTCGGCCCAACAAGAGCATCATGCAACTCAGGTTTTCATCACTGTAGCGAGCTTTTGGCGCTAGGTTGCGGCAATACGCACGCACGTTCTGTATTTTGGGGTGAGGAAAAGCACGGAGGTTCCCACGGAGGGACGATCATCTGGAGCTGGCTTGGTCGCCTTCGATGGCAGGTGCGTCCCTCTCCATTCTAATTTGTTCCTGTATGTCAGATTGCAAAGTGCACTGCTCTTTTCTCTTCTCACCAATCTTACCTAGATTGCAAGGGTTTGGGTCCTAATTTAGTTGCTTTTGTTCTGTACCAAAACAAAATATGCATATTTACATAGTAGATTGAGGGAGACATCAACTTGCCTACGTTGAATCAAGTCTGCATACTCGACATGGTAGAAAAAAGGTTTGCAATGCCACGAATGTTCCTTGTTCTCCACAAAATTAGTAGACTTCAATTCCTTTACCACCCAATCAAATACCATGTCTTAATTATTTTTTCTTGCAGCAGGGAGGATTTGCTTCCTAGTTTGTTAGCTCAAGTTGGAATGGAGTTTAATACTATAGATGGGGCTTAGATGTATTGGATTAGCTATGGAGGTCAAACAGGTTTTGAGGTTAGAAAAAGGTATGCAAACAAAGGAAAGACATATGGGAAGGTTCGGTCCTGTAGATTTATCTATGCAAATGAGGGTCACAGAAAAGAGGATAAAAGAGATCATGTAACAAAGTGTCCAAGAGCTGAAACTAGAACTAATTGTAAAGTTCGTATGGGTCTTGTAATGGATCGAGAAAAGGAAAACTATAAGGTGTCTAATCTGATCTTGGAACATAATCACAGCCTTCATTTGCCACAAACCTCACACTTGATGGTGTCTCAGAGAAAAATTTCAGGGTTACAAGGTTTTGAAATTGAGACAGCCGATGATGCTGGAATTGGTCCTAAAGCTGCACATGAATTGGCTAGTCTCCAAGTTGGTGGCTCACTTAATCTAAGTTACACACTCCGTGACCACAAGAACTATCTAAGGGGCAAGCGCCAACGAAAGATGGCATATGGTCAAGTAGGAAGCATGCTTATGTATTTTTAAGATAAAATTGCTGAGAACCCATCATTTCAATATGCACTGCATATGGACCGAGAAGAACAAATAGCAAATATTTTTTGGGTCGATGCTAAAATGCTCACTGATTATGTTTATTTTGGTGATGTTGTTAGTTTCGACACTAATTTCGGAACAAACAAGGAGAGTAGGCCTTTTGTTGTTTTTGTTGGGTTCAATCATTTTAGAGAAACTGTGGTTTTTGATGATGTCCTCTTGTATGATGAGACATTTGAGTCATTCAAGTGGTTATTTGAGACCTTTCTAAAAGCACATAATGGGAAGCACCCTAAAACAATATATGATCAGGATGCTGCAATTGGAAAAGCTGTTCATGAAGTGTTTTCAGAGACATGGCATGGTTTGTGTACCTTTCACATTATGCAAAATGCTGTGAAACATCTAGCTGAACCTAAAAAAGATGAATCAAGTACTTCTAAAGATGTAGTTGAGGGCACCAAGGAAGAATCAAATAGCCTTGCAGATTTCAGTGCATGTATGTATGAATACGAAGATGAGGAAACATTTAAAAATGCATTTGACATCATGAGGACAAAGGTGAAGAAGCAAACTTTGTTGGATAGTATATATAAGGTGAAAGAAAAATGGGTTGAATGCTACATGAAAGATGTGTTCACATTAGGGATGAGAAGTACACAATTGAGAGTCTGAATAGTGAACTGAAGAGGCATTTCAAATCTGATTGAATCAAGAAAAAAATTGCCTAGAATCAAAATAAGGACACCTATGTTATTGCAAGTTAGCAAGCTGTACACACCTATTATATTTGAAGCTTTTCAAGGTGAATATGAAAGGTCCATGGCAGCGTGCACTACGGCGTTGGAAGGCAACAATGAATATCTTGTCTCCATTGGAAGTCTTGATGAAGATTTTAGATATGAGAAGGAGTACAAAGTCATTGGTGATCCTCTACAACAAACTAGTACATGCAGCTGTGTGCAATTCAATAGGATTGGAATATTGTGTGGCCATGCTATAAAAGTCCTTGATTTGATGAATATCAAATCTCTCCCTACTCAATATGTATTGAAGCGATGGACAAAAGATGCACGTAGTGCAGCAGTACAAGACAACTAAGGTCGAAATATAATAGAGAACCCAAGGTTAGATGAGACACTTTGGTATAAACCTATGGCTCGTAAATTTCTCGGCTTGGCACAGCGAGCTGCTAGCCATCCAGGGTGCTCCTTGAAAGTTCATGACACACTTGATATTCTTAGCAAGAAAATTGAAGAAGAAATCAATGGCTGTACTACCCCAACTGTGGATCGAGTCACTGTTCTGACAAATGTTGCTCCTGCAAGTAATTTGGTGAGTACTGCACGTCTAAAGAAAAAGGATGTTGAAACAAAAACTTTAAAACGCAAAAAAACTTGGCTTGATAAGAAGCGCAAGTTTACAAAGAAGGGAATCAAGAAAAAGGAGAAAGGTTCAATGGTATGTACTACCACAAAATATATTCCTTTCTCTGTAGACTGTAATTGTATCAATGGAAAATTCTTATCTTACTCTTCTATTATTTGAAGGAACAACAAACTGTTAAAATGGCATCTAATGATGGTGTAGCCAAGGGATGTCTGAACCTTACTCTGCAGAAAATATTTGGCCTGGCACTTCTTGTCCCAAGGAAGGGATGTCTGAACCTTACATGGCCATTCATAGCTACTCTCAGTTATTGACAGTAAGATTTAAAAACTATGATCTTTCATCTTTCTAGTGAGGATCTGCACAGAGTTTAATTATTGTTCTTTTATTTTGCAGGGAGCAATAACTGATGATCTGAATGTTGAATTCTAGTAGCAACTAGTTCTGGAGAATAGCTTTTGGTATTTTGGAAGTGTAAAGTTCAGCCTGTTTAATTATAACAGATGCTGGAAAACTGTACTACATTTTGTCAATCCTCTGAATGTTTAATTCTAAATCAGTAGTATATTCTTAGTTCTGAACATGCCCCTGAACTTGCAAAAGGGAGTACAATTTATTCCACAATTGCAGTCTGTACAGCTTGCTTTTCCCTTGGGCAATAGATACAAAGATTGGGAAATACAACTTTGCTATTTTACCAATTGGAAAGCTATTACAGGGACGCTGTGATAACACCAATTGTCGATGAAATATCGGTGGCAGTCTACCACGGGTATACCGACAGTAGTGATTTATCGGTGGAGGCATGCTCTAGACTACAAGCAAAATGGAACAGAAAGAACAACACACACGGTTTACCCAGGTTCGGGCCGCTAGATGCGTAATACCCTACGTCCTGCTCTTCTGCTATTGATTAAAAAAGAATACGTTTGAGGGGGTCCCTGCCCGCCTTATATAGTCTGGGAACAGGGTTACAGATCCTGAGATCCCGAGGTGGTCGGTTACAAACAGATCGTATATAAATAGGATATAATTGGTTTCCTAACCGACTAGTTGTCTTGTATGACAAGTAACTCTAATTGTCCGCCTGGGACTTATGACCAGACTAGAGAGGCCGATCGGTCTTGGTCTTGTGGGCTGGGCTGCCCTATCTGGCAAGGCCAAAGGCCACCGTGAGGGTATAGGGGTCTAAACCCCCACACCAATATATGATCAACAGTTGCTTCATGCGAATTACAAACTTCACATGTTGAGTCGTCGACAATTTTTCACACAAAGCCAGCAACAGGAGATGAGTTTCCATCCTTTGATTCTACTAATCTGTACAGTCCTGAATCAAACTTGCCCTGCAGAACCCTTTCTGGTGTCATCAGATTGTGCTTGCACAAAATTGCTAGTTCCTGCTAAAATTGCTATATACTAGTAGTAAGGCGCGCTCCTGCACGCTAGTCAGTGTAGTCATAGAAGATATATATTTGATTGAGATTGGAAAGTGGCCAAGAGTGGTACACGAATATGTATATATATATATATATATATATATATATATATATATATATATATATATATATATATATATATATATTTTTATTTATAGTATTTTATAATCGCAAAAGGTAAAGAAGGGTACATAGGCATAACATGTGGTGTTTGTAGGTAAGCCTATTGGATGCATGGATTGCACTCTAGAAGTTTGGTTAGATGGTAAGCTTCAGCTGGGTTAGTTTGAAGGTTGTTGTAGAGTCACTGGAGTAGCTGTTGGTTTGAGCATCGTGGAATCGTACTGCATCTGCATAGTCTGATCCACCGTGGGAGTAGCTGGCCATATAACTTTCAGGTGCTCGGCTTTAGGGGAATAGGTTCTTTGTTGGTGACGCCATGTGCAAAACCTGCATTGGGAACCAAAGAAAACGCACCAGCAAGGAAATTAACGAAGGAAGCTAGCAGGAATGAGGTAGAACCGCAAGATGTGATAACAGAACCAGGGCTGCTGCCGTTAAGCACTGACCTAGTAAGTAGCAAAGATTTAGTGTCTGCAGTTCATTTTGCCCATCGATTGTTGCAGGCAAACATGGTAGACTTTCATAATAAGCAAAATAGAATAGCCATACCTCAAAAATGCCAGGAAAAGCATGAATAAGAAGGTGAAAAGGGCAAAAGCAATGACGTCACCTTTTTCTTGATTCGACCATTATGAGGTGAAGATATTAGCGCCTGCAATTGTAGGCTTTCAGCTAATAATGTAGTGGTTGAGGATCTTGTGGGATGCTAAATATGCTCTATAAATATGACCTGTTAAATCTGACTATGAACAAACATGACTTGTTAGGCCAAACTAAAAGAACCAAATAAAGAATGAAAGGGAGCAAAGAAAAAAAAATCATGACAATGTAATGATTCTGATAGACTCAATTGTTTTGTTGCGTATAAGCGTGGCACAGTCAGTGTCAAATTGCTCAGCTATGATTAGCATCCACCCATTGCGTTGCTAGATTGCACGCAGGTGTAGGCACAGCATGGTGTGCTTGGCACAGCATAGTTGTAGACAGCGGGCCACCATAGACGCATATAGAAGTTCAGTAGACAACCATCATCGCTAATTGCTATAAATAACTGAAAAGATTAATCTACTAAAAATGCCAACTGCTATATTTGGCCAGTCAGAACTGCCTGAGGCAACCATAAATATCTTGTGACAGAGTGCTTTAGCTTTTGATTCATATATCTTGAAGCTCGAACTACCAGAAATCAATGAGGATATGTTCAATCAAGTTGTAATGGTGTGAAACAAAAGAGGTGGAGAAGCTTACTTCATGAAATTCTGCAATCTGATGTGGGCCTTAAGATAATAGATTCATGGTGCTGTCAAAAATATCCATGTTGCTAGCTTCTCCATAGCTTCAGAGAGCACTATCAGGCATGGCAGAATCATCCATCTCATGCAGTCCAGCAACTTTGCTCTTTCCTGGTGAGCAACTTGAGCTCTGTATACTGTTGATCGATGTGGTAATTTTAAGGACTGTTCCCTTATTCTTTGTAGCCGTTGTCTTGGGCAGCTTGAATGCTTAAAAGAATATGCTCGACAGTGGTCTCATCTCCTTCAATACCAAGTAGCCAATCAGCATCATTATTTCCTTTTGTGTTGTCACCCGCCGAATGCTCAAGAAAAGGTTTCATTAATTTATTTGCACTTAGTAAGAAATAACAAAATTCTCACATAAATAAATGATTGTTGACAGTCAGATTTGAATGTTAGTTTGCAAAATTGAAGTCAACATCTAACCATGACAACAGAAATTCCAAAGAATTGGTTGCATTACTATAGGGAAGTAGGAAACCGAGCTCTTACTTTTTGTGCGCTTATCAATCCCTATATGTAAGATGCATGGTATAAAGATCTGTTGGTCCAAGAAGTGCAGTAATAAACTTAATTCCAAAGCGATAACAATTAACCAAATAAAGTTGAATATGCATGAAGAGGCAAGCAGTGCAGGCAGTATTTTACTGCCAATATGCACATCGGGGAAAGCATATTTGTTTGCAGTCATTAAGCATTTGATAGTATTACCTAGGTTGGAATTGTGTTCAAAAGAATGGCCATGTGCTTCCTATTTTTGTGCAGGGCATTTAAAATGAAATATCAGAAAGGCTATTGCTATATCACAAATCTTACCAAAATAAGAGAACATGGTATGATTAAGTAAAAAAAAAGATCATGTATTGTTATTGATTTGAAATAATGGTTAATAATGACAGAATACAAATGAAAGAAATTTTATCTGGGCAAACCCACCATGGTCATATGTGTGGAATAAGAATTAAAGATATTGATCCAAGAATGACTGAACAATTGAAGAATAAGGGCAGTATAGTAGATTCCATAAGGCATAACAATAAAACCTCTGCATTGTCAGAATTTGCATTACGCCTGCTCAATCAATATGCAATAATCAACTACACATAGTTGCAACATGGAAGGCCAATTTTGAATAGGCAAAAGTAAGCACATTGAATTTAAAAAACATGTAAACAATTTGAGGACAATTATGAAAAATAAAAAGCTTCAGATGGCTACAATATAATCTAGATAGAGGGGGCTGGCCCCTTTTTCGTGACCACAGCACACTTAGATTCACGGCAAACAAAATTCTTAGAACGCAAGCAATGCATGGGTTAGGTATGCATTAGTCGTCGATATTTATTTGGCTTTGAGGAGCACTTACATTTAGTAATACCAAACTCTCCACTATCCATGGCTTGAACATATAACCAGAAAATGTCATGCCTCAATCATTTTTCGCTACTGGGAATAGACTGCAGAAGGGGGGAATAAATGGTAATGAGACAGCTGTTGGCTAGAATGATAGTCGACGTTTATTTGGGTTGCCGGAGTACTTACATTTAGTAACTCCAGACTTTCCACTATCCATGGCTTGAAGATATAACCCAAAAAATGTCATGCCTCAATCATTCTTCAGTATTGAGAATTGACTGCAGAAGGAAAAAAAAAGTAATGAAACTAAGCCCTTGGCTAGAATGAAGCAAAGCATGAAAAAGAAGGCACGTAGCTCTGTGCGATGAGTTCAACTGACTGAGGTCATGGAACCCTAATACTCACCATGATGTGGCTACAGACATCGGACTGGGACTATGCAGTTGCACTTGCAGCGTGCTTTCTCCATCTTATGAGCCAGCGCTCTTTTCCATAGGAGGAGTTGCAGACTCTTCAGCAGTTAGGTCGCATAGAACGAATCCTACAAAATCACAAGCCCACCACGACACCGAGGCGGCTGCAGAGGGAGCGTTGGGGACTGTATCATATGATTATGACAAAGGATTACATTGGAAGGAACAAATGTTAAACTGAATGCAGAGCTGTCTAATCTCCATCAGTTATGAAGAAAGCACCTCTGTTTCCCTAATATGTCTTTTCTTCGAAACACATGATCAGTAACAGGTAGGGAGCAACATGGACTATGGCCAAAAGAAATTTAAATTCTATGTTGGCCCTCAATCTTTTTGCTTAGCCATTAAAAACATATACCATACCAACACTAATACGTGTTATCTTTGAAATTTTGACATCAAAACTAATAGCACAAGCAGAGCAAAGATGGCACACCTTAGTGTTTGATGAGGTCTGTGTCTAATATATCCATGTAGACATTTCATCAAAAATCATGAGGGTACTTTGTAGGACATCGTACCTACAGAGACTTAGCATGTCATCGGTGGGACACCCATATATAAAGACAAACCTTTGTGTGATAACACGTCAGATTAAAAAAAAAACCTAACATGTACCAATTAATTTCTGTGGCAACAGATTAAGAGTAACTAAAACCAACTCACCAAAAACTTGCCCGATGTCGGTCATGAACATAAGCGACTCTATTTATGATCGATGAATGACTACGGAAAAACATCGACTATGCCCAAAAAGAATTCTAATCCGATGTTGGCCCTCAACCTTTTGGCTAGCCATAACAAGATATAGTGGTAATAACCACATGTCTTGCCTATGAACACACTTGGCATCAGAATATGCATGATTCAAGGCTGACTGAACATGCCAAACCCACTGCCTGCATACACATAGAAGCTAAGAGGTGAGACTGAAATAAAGCAGTGACGCTAATGGACACGAATAGACAAACCATGTTGGCATCTTTACATTTCTACAGCTTTGAGAAGTGAGAGCAAAAGGAGGAAGCGCTTCTTGCTTCACCGCCGGAACTGTCGCATCTCCATCACCTCCTCGCCACCGTCGCTTCGTGAATAATTCATTTGACATTAGGAGAGGGAGGTCCAGCAGGGAGAGAGAGAGAGAGACGGTGGGGAAGCAAATCGAGGCGCGACACACGCGATTTGGCCACGGAGCCGCGGCGGACAGCAGCTGCAACCGCTGCGACCGACCGGGCCTACCCAAACCGCCGCCGGTGGGCGCATGTGCGGGGCCCTCATACAGGACAGCGACCACCCTCGGGCCTCGCGCTGGCGGCGCCGGGGAGGTGCCCGGCTGCCGCTGGGCTGGTAGGCGGCCGCACCGGGGCGCCCGTGCTCGGGACGCCACGGTGGGGCGCGCCGGTGCGGAAGAGTACCCGCCGCGGGGTTCGATGCCGCGGTTTGCCACCGGATTCGGGGTGAGGCATGAACGGGAGTGGGAGGAGGAAAGAGTGAGGTACCGAAGCTCCGGCCGAAGCCGAGCTTGGCCGAGGTAGGGACGAAAACCCTAGGTCGGGTCTCTCACCACGAGACGCCCCGGGCGCGGACGCCTGTGCCGATGTGCTAGGCGGGGGCTCGGCCGGTGGTGCTCGGGCGGGCGACGACCAAAGCGCCGCCAAGGCTGCGTTCGCCTCCAGCGCGCCGCCACATCCAGGAGAGGAGAGAGGAAGGTGAGGGCGGGGGCGGGGGCGGGGCGGCGCCGGGAGCTGCGGCGAAGGAGACGAGGGCGGGGGTGGAAGGGAGGTTGGCGCCGCCGCGCCCCCGGCCTCGGCGGTTAGGGTTTTATTGATTGCACGCCTTGCACCGGAGGAGGAGGCAACGCCGAGGGAAGCAAGGGGCGGCCACCGGCGGGGCCCAAACCATGTAGCTAGGCATGGAGAGATAGGGGACAGGGGGGGAGGGGCGCCGCCGATGCGCCGCCCGTCGCGGGCGCCGTTGCCTCGCTGCCGCCACTTCGAGAGAGACGAGAGGTTGGGAGAGGTCGAGTTTTTTTTTAGGAGCAGTCGAGGCCACGGTAGATATTTTGGCCGGGGAATAGTAGACGAGATGGCAAGCTAATCTCGATGGTAAAATTGCAGACGGTCCAAATTTTTTTTGCTATCGTGGCCTAGCTGGTTGCCCGGGAGCCTGAGACAATTTAAAGGGTTAAATTCCTATATGCTTCCATTACCAAACACAATGCTTACACATCTGTGGATTACAAACACAAACTGCTAATGTTCTAACATGGATGCCGCTGAACAACCAGCTATAGGGGTCCGTGCCTCTCAAGTTGATCTCGGTAGCCGGAGCTCGTGCACCAATGGGGCTCCACCTTGTCGGCGATGGAGGGGAGCGTCGACATCTCACCAGCGAGTACGACCGGAGGTCCCGAGCACAACACCTCCTGTGGCAGACGACGAGCAGCAGCCGCATGTGTGACGGTTTAGACAGGAGCGCCTCTGATGCGCCGGCTATGAGCTGTAGCCATCGGGAGGGCCACACCTTTGTGCCGCGACGAAGGGAGGGCGGCGGATGATGCGGGTCAAACCACCGTGGCGGTGAGGACTGAGGCGGAGGCACATCTGCGACGACGGGGATGACGGCCCCAAGAGAGAAGAGATGGTTGCTGCTGTTTCTGGACGTTGTGGGCTGGAATAGGCCGCTCAAACTGGCCTGCTACGCGACCTTTTGTGAAGCTGCCGTTGGATCCGCAACCAGTGGCTGAGATTTGGTGACTGCACTGCGCCGTCGGAAGGAGCGACTGCAGAGGATTTCGTTCCGCGGCATGAAGAGAGGCGACGGGCGACGCGAGGAGACGCAACGGCGGGCGGCGCGAGGCAACGGCGCCTGCAGGGCGGAGCCGGGCGACGGCGACCCTATGTCCTCCCCCTTCCTCGTCCTTCTCGATGGTAATTCCCTCGCTCCCTCCATCCTCATCCTCTCTCCCTCCTAGCTAGGGTTCTTGGATCTGCCGGATGGGTAGTTGCGACCACCTAGATATAACTTGCTAGTTGCGATTGTACTTATGATATTGGCATGTTGTTAGTGACAGTGAGCTGTTCCTGTGAGAATCTCCTGCAGGCAAGTGTCGCTAGTCGCTAGATCTAGAACAAACAGGCAAAAGTGATCCATGTTGTGTGTGCACCGTGCACCTACACGCACTACTCTAGTGGATTTTTTTAGATTGTGCTATCATGTCTTCGAGTGACCCTTTTTGTAACCGCATTTTGAACCTGTTTGATTCTTGAACCATATAGATGTAGGACTTTTGTAAGTAATGACTTGTGCTTAGGTACATAATAATCTTTCTACTGATCATAGCACCCTATTGCAACCTATGTGCTATGCAGGCATGATTTATTTTCTGCTTTAAACTGAATTTTTTAGCTGTGCCAAAAGGGCCTGCAGTGGATTAGCCCTAATAAAATTAAAATAGCACGGCCAAGTCCTAGATTCCTAGCTCTAGTTTCAGTTGCCATTGATCTGTCTTGTTTCTATTGTATTTGTTGGCCAGGTTGTTAAATTTTGTACTAGTTGTATGTAACGAGTCTGCATTGTTTGCCTGCTTTTTTAATAATTAATTTACTGATTGATTCTTATTGATTTGATTTGTTCCTTGAGAACAGTTTGGTTCCTCAACTAGTGCTGTTTATTTAGCTGCATGTTTAAGTGTGGCACCGTATGCTGTTTTGTAGCTGTTTCAGTACTTAGTTGCTGTAGTTGCAACACCTTTTTTGTATTCAGGGAGCTAGTAATTTGTAAACCGCACTGTTTCAGTAAACTTTTCAACTTCGTTACTATTTGTCAACATAGTTTATTATTTATTATATAGTTTATGGCATCACTTGTTACCTGTAGATCCCTTTAGTAGATCCCTTTATTGCATTAACCGTTTAGAGTTTCTGCAAGGCTTTTAGGCGACGCCTTAAGAACTATGCCCATCAGTGCAAATCTTTAGAGCTTTAGATAGGGCATTTATATGTTAAGGTTGGTTAGTTGCTTGATCATTATCTAGCTATACATTTGCGACGTACTTAGCTTAATGTCAATCACCAAATGGCCACTAGGTACTTATATCTGCTCACTCTAGTGCTTTACTCTCCACTGTGATCACAAGTTGACAAAAAGTAAACTTAGTACCTTAACCTTGCTGTAAACTTAGAGCTTTAGATAGATGCATGCCATTCTAATTGTCTCAGTAGGAAATGCATTTCAGAATCAAATTCCAAGCTGTCCCATTTCATAAATAAATTGTACTAGCAAACATGCCCGTGCGTTGCAACGGGAAAGAAAAAACTCCCAAACATTTATAAAAAATGCTGACCCATATAATAATTACATATTTATGGTTTCTCCTTCTAAAATTTTTTAATGTTAATGGTAATATGAAGATGTCTTATTAAATGTGTATCAAATTAAAATCAAGATTTTTTTTCTCCTATTGCAACACGAACATATTTAGTAAATATATAATAATTTTAATTTCACACTACCTATACGTTGGTACGTGTTACAGTTTAATATCGAGTTCCATTTTTCTAGACCCATAAAATTTTGTAATTCTACTTTTTATATATCAGTGCAAAGTTAGTTATCTTTAGAGCTTTAGATAGGGCATTTATATAATGTGTTTCACTGTTAATAGTATTTGTTGGTTGGACAATAAACTGTTCAAGATTTTAGTTTATGATTTAATTAATTGGACCATTGGCTTTCATGTTGTAATAATATATTTGTTTAGATTTAAAACTACATCAATGATTTACCACATCAATAATTTAGAGGTGAAAATGTCTATTTTATATTAAGAAAAGGTTAATGTCAAAATATTTTTTTTTTTTATATTTATGGTGAAAATAACAAAAAACGATAAATAGAAATGGAGAAAGAAGACGTTCAATGAATAATAGATGTAGATTTTATATCTGCTCATTTTTTCTATGTTATTTAAAAACCAGATAGTGCTTTGCACTCTCCATGCCCTTGTGAAAACACATAGTTAGACAAAATTATGGAATTTGAAAACAATGTATCGTAAATACCTTGGACTTTATGTTCGATTTGAGAATATTAAGAGAAAATAACTTAAAGATGAACTGGCTTAAAAAGATAAAAGATGCATTAGATGATTTTTTATGCACGTAATTGTCTCACGTATTGGCCAGTTTTGAAGGAGGGAGCAACGCTATATAAAAAACAGAAAATCAAAAATTCCAACGGCTGTCCCATTTTTTTTATAAATAAATTAATTGTTTTTTTTGAACTCATGGCATTAAGGAGAAATTGATTTCTATTGTATCATTTTGCCCACATACATGAATCAATGTACATATTTGCTATTTTCTAGTAGTTAGACAAAAAAATAGTTTGTTTGCACCTTTTTTTTTCTTTTTTTTTATTAAGGAGAATTGGTTGGTGATTGCTATATCAAACTAATGTCCGGTGATTGCTATATCATAATGTCCGATGTTTCTGTTTCAGGTTTTGAAGAACCTAAGGATACCGAGGTAGTACAAGTTCCCAGAACGTTTGTGTTTCTATCATATTGCTGTGTAGAACACTTCCATTTTAAACATTCCGAGATTTTTTAATGTAAGATTTGTGCAAATGTGATGCACTTTTGTAGTCCTTATCACTCGAATTTACGTTGTTGCAGACTTGCTGTTTTGTTAGTGAAATTCTGAATGTGTATACCTCTGATGCTCTGGATTGGTTCCGCAGCTGCCGAACGAAGACTGTCTCCAACGCCGTGACTCAAACCTATTTTGCATGGTCTACAGTTCATTTGAGTTCAAAAAGAGGACTCCAACCGAATAGGCAACTAGGGAATGCATTTTGCGTTGGCCGTGTTGCGGAACCCAGAAAAGCGTCGTGCAAAGGCACACGAGTACACGACGCAAATCTCAGGCCCGCTGCGGAGCTCGCGAGGTGGGTCCGCCGTCCGCGACAGCGAGGTGGGCCACGGCGGAGCACCGTCTCGAGGCGCTTTAGCAACTCGGCGTGGCCAGGCGGGGCTCGTGGACGAGCTCGGGCAAGCCGGTCTGCGACAGCACGGCGGGTCCGGGACGGCGGCGGCGAGGCGGCGGCGGCGAGGCGGCTTCCATCTCCAGCAGCTCGACGCGGCCAGGTAGGGGTTGCGGACGACCTCGGGTAGGCCGGTCCGCGACGGCCGGGCGAGGTGGAGCGGCGACGGCACGGCGCGGCGCGTCCACGACAGCGAGGTGGAGCCGCGACGGCGACGGCGAGGAAGACGATGCTCGGTGGACTGATTTTGCGTGTTCGCCGTTGGAGAAGGGAAATTTTGGCTGCCCCTTCTTTTTCCTGTGCAGTACCCAATTCATGATATAGGTCTTCCATTGTTGAAGATAGCCTAACTGGTCTGTGGTCTCTATCCGTCTACTGCTACTGCTAGGTGAGGGAAGGAACGGAGGCAGGCGACTGAGCAGGGCGGATTTGGTCTGTGGCCGCTCGCTGCCCTTCTTCAATCCACCAGACTGGCTGGCGCTTCAGCCCCTGCTCGCTATTCCCTCCCCTCCATTCCTCTCCCTCCCTCCCTCCCTCAAGCGGTTCGACAGTCGCCCAATAGCAAGATGCCCGAAGAGGCAAGCTTATCCCTCCCTCCCTCCCTCCCTCCTTACAGTTAGTTAGGGCCTGATCTTCTAATCGTCTCTTTCGTTGTGTTGTGGGTGGGTGCAGAATTCCGGAGGAGGCGCCGCCCATGGCGATGGCCATGGCGGCGACATCTACAACGTCCGGGCCGCTGAGATCCTCGCCAACGAGGCCCTCGTCAGTCCTCTGCTCTCCTCAACTCTGCACTACTCACGTCAACTGAATGAATACCCAGTCCAGTCCAATCCACTTCTTTCCATTGATTTCAGCTGCTCCCCATCAATGAGGCCGCCCCAATCTACGAGAAGCTGCTCGCCACTTTCCCCACGGCTGTCAGTATAATTTCCCTTGATCCCTTTCACTGCTCCTCATTTCATTTTTTTATGCCAAACACTGATTGACTGACACATAATTCCATGCCCAGGCCAAATACTGGAAGCAGTATGTCGAAGCCTACATGGCCACTAACAATGACGAAGCCACCAAGCAGATTTTCAGCAGATGCCTGCTCAACTGCCTTCATATTAGTCTATGGTCCATGCTCACCTCACTTGCACCATATCGACCTTGCGCGCGCGCGCGCACACACACACATTCAATCATTGATTCTGGTTCGCTGTAACTTGCAGGCGCTGTTACATCAACTTTATCAGGAGAATAAACGACAAAAGGGGCTCTGAGGGTCTTGATGAGACAAAAAAGGCTTTTGATTTCATGCTCAACTACGTTGGTAAGCAGAGATCCTCATTCCAACCGGTGTCTGGTGATGAAGCCGCTGTCGGTGTAGAGTGTACTAATAAGCTTTAAATCTCCAGGGAATGATGCTGCTTCTGGCCCTGTTTGGATGGAGTATATTAATTTCCTCAAGTCCATGCCGGTCTGTTGCGCTCCTTATTTCCTCTTCTGTTCCCCACCTTAAGATTATGGTCTTACATGTGTGGTTGCATTCTGGGTCATTGCTCACTCGCAAACTCTTCAGGCTGTGACGTCCCATGAAGAGTCGCATCGCATGACTACTGTTCGCAAAGTGTATCAGAAGGCAATTTTAGTTCCAACTAATCATGTAGAGCAGCTGTGGAAGGATTATGAGAACTTCGAGAATTCTGTTAGCCGCACCTTGGTAATTGGAATTTCTCTTTGGATTTTTCATCTTTCTGCAAAGAAGCATGCGAATAAGTATATAAGTTGTGTTGGAAAAAAAGTTGTTCTTATATGCTTCCTGGCCGTTTTACATTAACACTTTTTTGGCAATTTAAATTTGGCCTGCCTTTGTTTCATAGCTTGTACGATAATACTCAAGCTGATGATTATCTATGCACGTTCCAGGCAAAAGGTTTGTTATCTGAATATCAACCAAAGTTTAACAGTGCTAAAGCTGTTTATAGAGAACGAAAAAAGTACATTGATGATATCGATTGGAATGTGCTGGCCACTCCCCCTACAGGCTCTTACAAGGTAAACCATTTCTTAGGTCCTAAGGCTCATGTTGGTGGCTCGGTTGTGTTTAATCTCTGGGGTAGGGCCTACCCCAATCTACTTCATTATGTTCTGCTGCTGTTTCTATTGTTTCATCTTGAAGCCCTAAAAGGATAACTTAAATTGTATGGCATTCCAGAATTTGCTAACTGCTTAGAAGTTGCAACCTGTATAGCTACCTAGTTGAAGACCATTCAGTAGCATTCCAGTATTTCACAAGCAGAAGTTTATCGTGTATTTCAGAATCCATATGTTTAATCTGGAAGCAAAGGTTTTATTGGGCCAGTTTGATCCTTTTTTTTTTTTGTTTTTTCCTTGCCTTAAGTTTTGGCTAATGTCTCTCATTTTTTTTTTTTTTAAAAAGAAAAGTTTAGGCATTTGTGTTTTGCCTGCATTAAATTTAGGCCATTGCTGTCATATTGAACTTAATGTGGATACAGATACACTTCCTTATAAAGTGCAATTTTTTGTTTCATTTACTCATCTTGCTTTGGATTCTTAGCTTTTCCTGACTTTTTTCAATAGTGGAAAATTATGTTCATTTTCTTTTTAGTCTGTAAGGTCAAATGTCAAAGTGACGGGTATTCAACTGCCTGGTAACTTGTTAACTTATTTCACAGGAAGAGCAACAGTGTATGGCATGGAAAAGACTCTTGGTATTTGAAAAGTAAGTAAAAATCTGTGCCACATGCTATGTTGCCATGTATGAAAAATTACACATGATTTTGCTGCACTTAATTTAATTTTATAAAGGAAATAACAGCTTAAGTCTCCATATTCTTCCCTTACCTTTGCTTGGCTCAAATCTTTGCCTAATTTAATATTTTTTGTGGATTTTTTGGGAGCTGTTTTATGTGAAATTTAGATAGTATGACTTACTTCAAGTACAATTGATGATCCCTTCTGAACTTAGGCATAGATTTTCTGTTTTATATGTTTTGTTGTAAGTAGTAACTTGTCTTTATGCTCTGCGATCTGTATATTGTTTTCTTAATGGTCATTATGTGGGGGCATATTATGTATTAAACCATTAATTTAAACTTGCCCAGTTTTCACTTTTCGTCACCTCCATATTAGTCCTTACATTTCTGATAACTGCAAGAATTCTGTTTCTTTATAGGGGGAACCCTCAAAGGATTGATGCTACAACAGCTAATAGGCGTGTCACCTTTACTTACGAGCAAGTAAGCCCATTTCTATCTGTATACTTAGATGGTAGAGGCACCTGAATGGGATGATCTTCCTTATCATTCTTTTATCCAGATCTAGTCAGACAGTCTTATACATAGTCATCATATTTTGAGATGTGTAAATATCTTGTTCAGGGCTTCTTTAAAAATTTCTGCTCATAGAGTTTGTATTTTTTGTCCCTACTCTCTTTGTTTTTTTTTTCTTGTACAAATGCTCCTTTGTTCTATTTAACAAAACAGCTGACACTGCAAGCCTGAGAGGAACTCCTACACGATTTATGGTTGAAAAGGGGAAAAAAATACATCTTGTATGTGCTATTACTTTGCGGAATTCAGATTTGCTATGCTTTGTGCTTTTATTTCTGTAGTTTATCCAAGACAATGAAAAATACTGAAATTGCTATTTGGGCTATTTTACCTTGTACATTTCTCTTTTCTTAAATGTTTTAACCGAGGCCTAAATTGACCAGTCGTTTCCGTTGCACATTGAAACATATAGAGTTTGAAAATGATCAATGGATCGTATATATTTGATTTAATTTTCACATGTCTTGTTTTCCAGTGCCTGATGTATCTATATCATCATCCTGATATATGGTATGATTATGCTATGTGGCATGTGAAGAATGGTTCTATGGATTCTGCATCAAAAATATTTCAGCGAGCTCTAAAAGCAATCCCTGGTAATCTTTTAGAATTCTTTTGATTAAGCCATTTGTGGATATTTGCTCCACTAAGCCATGTACTGGTTTGGAAGTATGTATATGGTATTCTGATTGGTCTATCAAAAGAACTCAGAACATGCTCTGAGGATGTTGATATGTTTTGTTGGAATAAAAATTAAAAAGCAATGCCCTGAGCAGTTGATGCGTGTTCCAGTCTACCCTAAAGAGCAGTGAGCCAGTGATTGTGGGTCCTGCAGATCAAATGTGGTTGCGACTTGAGAGGTCTACATGTAAGAACTTGGTCATAGGTCAAGATACATTCTTGAATCCTTGATCAAGATAATACTTGAACATTGTTTACATTTGACTAATCGACCATATGGATGAACTCAAAAGCTGATGAATTTCTGAGTCAGAGTCTTTGTTCTCAAAGGATTTTGGTTCCCTATCCCCTACAAATCCCCGTATGAATCCTGCTGTCTGAATAGTTCACCTTTGTCTAGCCTTTCTGCATTCAACAAAGAACACTGACCCATGAGTTCTTTGCACGAGTGCAGTGGTGATTTCTACTCCAATTCAGTATGTCAAAATATAATATATTTCTATTTCTATTATTTGGATAGGAAATTGGCAATCCATGGTACTGGACCATGATGTTATATTAAACACTGCTATTGCTTTACTTTATTTTTCATCTCGAGCATAGTTCTTAAGGCGGTTAAGCATCCAGGCGAGTGCTAGGGCGAGTGCTGGGTACGCCTGGACGCCTAGGCGACCATTCTTCAAGGTGATAGGGGGGTGCCTGGACGCCTAGGCGTCTTCTCCTTGAGAACTATGATCTTGAGCTATGGCAACTTGGCTTGGAACAAAAGGCATTGTTATTTTTGTAGCAAATTTATTTTTGCATGAGAGGTTTATTAATCCATTTCATGGTTAAAGTTGTTAAGACTTGAGTAAAGAATTTGCTCAGATTGCTATGCATCTCTTGACATAACTGCTAAATAATAATCTTGTTGAATTAGTCCTAACTATACTACTGGAGTACTGGTGGCATCACTAGTTTTTTAGTTTGCTAAATGTATGTATTCATATACTTAAATTATTGACAATTCTCCTGCTTATATCATGCTTATATCATGTTGAGTATGCTACAGATATCTAACTAAAAATGTAGAATGACATGCTTAATTATTATTTCTAATCATGTAGCATGCTTGTGTTGAGGAGACCTGTGATTTTTTTTTAACCCATTTCGAGTTACATTGTTATGTCTAGAGCAGCATTCCTGGTTTAATTTGACCCATGAAATTCTCTTATAGATTCTGAAGTACTTAAGTATGCCTTTGCTGAAATGGAAGAGGCCAGAGGGGCAATACAGGTGCATGAGCTTCCCTAACACTGTTAAACTATAATATCTCTTAGGCCAATCTTATTATCTCATATACACTTTCCTGTGCAGACTGCTAAGACAATATACGAATCTCTTCTAGGTGAAAATACTAGTGTGACCTCACTTGCAAATATTCAGGTGAGCTGCCATTGCTTTTGATGTACCTATATTCTTTGGTTGAGTGCTTTGTGACAATTTTCACTGTGGTTTTCTACTGTAGTTTATTCGATTTCTAAGGAGAACTGAAGGCATTGAAGCAGCTCGTAAGTACTTTTTGGATGCTCGGAAGTCACCAAGCTGCACTTATCATTTGTATGTTGCTTATGCTACAATGGCATTCTGCGTTGACAAGGATGCAAAGGTTGTGAAAGTGATGACATCTATGTGTTTTTTTTCTCCTATTTTTCACAGGTCCCAGTATTTGTTTTGGTAGTGATTAGTGAAGACAATTAGAAATAAAAAAAATGTGTTCATAGGGTCTATGATGTAGCATTAAGCTCAAGTTTCAAATATCAGCACAAAATAAGATCATATACCATCTATAGATTCACATTGTAGCATCTTTCACTATTAGTATTCATGTTTGGAACCTTGAATCAGGTAATCTGACATTACAGCTACAAAGCTTTCATGTCCTTTCTGGTTGGTTACATAAAGTGAGTCATTTTTTTTTTAATCTGGTCAATCATATGTGTTACAGGTCACGCAAAGAAGATTAGATGGCAACCTATGCTAGTATTTTTCTTCTGATCTATTCAGTTCCATGCAATCCATTTTAAGCTTCACAAATTTGACAAAGATCATCTGTGAATTGAAACCTGCCTAGAGTGGTGAAGTTTGGTTTTAATAAGCCAATGCTGGTGCACTGTCATTTTCCACATCCAGTTTTTATTTACTTTTTTCCTTGAAGCATATAGGCCTGAGTGTTTTTCATAAAGTTGAGGCTAGAGTCGCCCCACCCAAGCAGAACCCACACACTTCTAGAAAGCAAAAAGATTATAGACACGCCACAAACAAAATTAACACTTGTTTAATTAACATATTTAAACTGAGTTCCAGTTAGTTCTGAATAGTTAATTCTTTTTATTTTGTAACATATTCTAAGTACTCTCTTATAGGTTGCACAAAGTGTTTTTGAAGCAGGTTTAAAGAGATTTATGCATGAGCCAGGATACATTCTGGAGTAAGCTTTCTTTTAACCTTTTCATTGGTTCATTGATAATTTTCCTGCCTAAAATATTCCAGTGTTTTAAACTGCTTGTTCCACTTATGAATATGCATGTCATCTTATATTTGTATATTGGCAATTGAGAAGGGTTCACACTTGCTGCCACATTATAGTAAAATATAAGTCAATTCGGTGGATTATTGAAACTGATGCCATTATTCAGATACGCGGACTTCCTATGTCGTTTAAATGATGACAGAAATGTACGTGCTTTGTTTGAGAGGGCACTGAGCTTACTTCCTCCTGAGGAATCCACAGAGGTAAGACTTATGTTTTACTTTCTCATTTCAGCGTTAATTTGCATTTTCTTAAGCGTGATCTTAATCAGCACTGAGGTCTGCTTTGACAGTAGCAATAGCAATAGTAGATCATAATTCAACTATATCTACCTTCTTTGTGGAATCCTTAGTTGATTTGGGAACTAATGTATTCATGTTCTTGGATATTTGTTAGTGGTGCAAAATGCAAATAGATAAGTATGGTACCATACAAGGTAGTTAACATTTGTCTGTAATTATCGAATGCATTCATCTACCTCTTTGTTATCTGAACTAATGGATGTCTCTATTCTCATGTAGGTATGGAGACGATTTACCCAATTTGAGCAGACCTATGGGGATTTATCAAGCATGCTTAAGGTACAAGTCTCTAAATTAGTTTTGTAATCGTGCAGAGTGCATGTTAAGCTTGTCATGCCAATGTATGATGCTATCTTTTTTGGAGTACATGCTCGTGGTTTAAATTGATTTGTTCTCTGTATCTGTGTTCTGGATATACCATCAGTGCCATACCTTATTCACATTTTTGTGTCCCCCAAATCGTATTTTATGGTTCAATTAGCCTTTTGCTCTTTACTTTTCCAAACTGTTTCAGGATCAATTGCATGTTTGTTGCTAAGTACTCCCTCCGTCCCAAAAAGGATGCCGTTCTCGCTTCCCGAGAAACGGCTGTCGGCAATTTTTATAAATAATAAATATTATCAATTAGTATCATAATTAGTATTATTGGAAAGATCTTTAGATCTAGTTTTTTAAGAAATTTATTTGGAGATATAAATATTGTACGTATTTTCTACAAATCAAGTTAAACTTGTGGCACGAACACCCAAAACGTCATCCTTTTTGGGACAGAGGGAGTATATGTTTGTGTGTTCCATACTGCTTTGTCAATAGTATTTCCTTCTCATCTCTCAGTGTTCCCTTCTGGATCCTGCTCTCTTTCTTACAGTTTTGTTCTTCATGTTTTTTACTCTTATAAGTATTTTCATATTCCCTGGAAAACTACAATTTTTACATGTTTTATTATACGTAAAATTTGTGTTTTCCTCAGGTTGAACAAAGAAGGAAAGAGGCTCTATCTAGGACATCAGAAGATGTCCTATCTGCATCTGAAAACACACTTCATGACATAGTTTCTCGATACAGTTATATGGATCTTTGGCCATGTTCATCAAAAGAATTGGATTATCTAGCGAGACAAGAGGTCTGCACTATCCAACTTTATAAATTAAGCTTGTGTGATCTATAGTGAAAAATGACCTAATTGAGTTATCTGCTTTCAAGTCTGAGCTCCGGGTTAAATTCACACCACAAGCTAAACTATCTAAGTAAATATTTTACTGATCTTTCCAAGTCAGATGAGCAATCTTGAGATGTGAGCACTGAGTGAAATCTGTCTTTTTGGATTAAGTTCTTGATAAAAGCTTGAATTAAAAAGTTGCCTAGAGTATTTGAATGTGTGGCCTCAGCAGTGATTAATCAGAAGGTACAGAAAAGTAATGCAGGTGATAGATTTCATGTGCTCCCATAAATAAAAAAATATTAGTGTATATTTCATATACCAATAATATGTTTTCCTGCTTGATATTTTTGGTGCAGTTTTTGTACAGATTGGTTATTTGGTTTCCATAGGGAAGCCTCATGCTTTCTTAATTTTACTATTGCAGTGGCTTGCAAAAAACATTGTTAAGAAGGTTGACAAATCAGCTATGCTAAATAGCGGTAGCATGCTAGGTAAGCCGCTTACTTATGGTGGATGCCTTAATAAACATGATATATGGGAAAGTTGCTGAGTGTTTACTATCTCTGGCTCAGACAAAGGTGCTGCAGGATTTAGTGCGAGTGCACGGTTATTGCCACAATCTGCCAAAGTTGTCCGTCCTGAGACTTCTCAAATGATTATTTATGATCCAAGACAGATGAAAGGTGTTGGTATGGAAGAATTTTACAATTTCACGTTGAGTTCATTTCTTGTGACCGATAAGCAGGACCCCATTCTTTTTTGTGTTTTAGATGTATTTAGCCATTTTATTTGCAGTCTAGGAAGGGGAAATTCAGTTTTGTGTGTAATTGGTTACGGGACATTGCTGTTTAGTTCCCCCTTGGCTGGCAAGCAGAATGGCAAATCACTCTGGATTCTTGGACAGGCCCAGAGTTTGCAGCAACTAGCAGTGGGTACACAAAGGAGGTTGAAGACATGCTCAAAGTTTTATCACCGTCAATGGTGTCCTTTATTAAGAATTTGCCTGCTATTGAAGGTACTCACACCTCTCACTTCCGGCACATAATTGGCATGGGCTGTTGAGGGCTTCTATTGGCAAGACACGAACGACCGAATGGTCAATTTTTGAGTTGATGCTGAAAATATGAGCATTGTGGCAGGACCGTCACCGGATATTGATGTGGTGCTCAGCGTGCTGCTGCAGAGCACATTGCCAGTTGCACAGAGTGCTGGGAAAGCAGGCGGCGTGAGTGAGCTCTCAGGCGTTGGAAAATTGGGTCTAAACCAGAATGGATCTGTTCCTAGACCTCCACGGGAGAGAAGGAAGGACGTGGAAAGTAAGTAATACTAAATCTTTATTGCTGTTTCTGTTGGTGTGATGAAATGGAACATGAGGAAGTATGATATGCAACGGAATGGAACACAGGGCAAGGGGCGCAGGAAGAAGAGGATACGTCGACGGTGCAGAGCAGGGCAGCTGTGCCACGAGACATCTTCAGGCTTCGACAGATTCAGAGGAGTCGTGGCCTGGGGGTGGGTGCTGCTGCTGCTGCTTCGCAGTCTGGGTCCTCGGCATTTTCCTTTTCGGGCGGTGGAAGTGCCTTCTCTGGGGACCACTCAGCCAGCACAGATTAGTAGTTTATTTAGGGTGGAATATATCAGCTGTATCATTGTTTAGCATCTGCATTTCAGAATTTACGTTATTGTAGGCTGATGTTAAGAAGCAAACGAAACAGTTGGTGCTAAGCTTTGTGATAGAATGGGCCCCTGTGAGTAGACAATAAAAATCTTATGTGTCCTGTTTCTTCTATCGTTGTTATCATTTCTGCTAATGGCTAACTGTTGGTCCTCAGGCAGTGCTGATGATAACACCCATAACCACCTATGCTATGCGCACCATCAAACTCCTAAAAGGTGTCATTGATTGCATTGACAGAGCCAGAAAGCAATGTCTTTGGCAAGAGAATTCTGTAGAAAATAAATGTGGCAACCTGGTGGCTTGTGAGAGAGAGAGAGAGAGGGGGGGGGGGGGGGTGGGCTAAGTATAATCAGCTTTCATCTACAAAATGATGCTCTCCTTACGAAGCATCTAAGCAAATTCTATAATAAAACAGATGTGCCTTGGGTTCGACTGGTTTGGAGCAGATATTATATTGATTGTGTGTCACATGCATCAAGAGAAGTTGGATCATTCTAGTGGAAGGATGTATTACAACTAACACTCTATTAAGAGGCATTGCTTAATGTCAACTGGGAGATGGAGCCGCAATTTGTTTTTGGATGATCTGTGGTGACTTAGTCCTGGCTCAGAAATATCTGAGGTTAGCCCTCGTTTGCCAAAATTGATGGTGTTTCGGTGTTGCAAACCATATAGGCTGAGGACTTAGATACACTCTTCGTACTGCCGCTCTCAAAGGAGGCTCTTCATGAGCTTGAGGATCTGCAATCACAATTTCAAGACTTGCCCTATGATCAAAACAGCCAGGATCATTAGATACCTACTAGAAAATATGCTTGTGCTTTGCAACAAAACATACTGTTTGTTGTGTGATCATCATACTTTTAAATTTGTACTGATATGCTTAAAATTGAACACTAACTATATTGCAGAAGATGTGGCAAATTAGTTGTTGATGGCTAGAAAATGACTTTATGTGGTTTCATCATGTACTTAAATCTGAACGTGCTAAAGTATCTCTTGAAGCATAAAGCTATCAATTAAAAAAATATCATAAATCAAAGTGGTAGTGATCGTTACCTAAATTTTGAACAACATAAGAACCAAATTTATAATCGACTGTGCTTATTTTTCCTTTTCTCCCGCTCTGTGATGCATCAAAATTT